>JAPDFF010000069.1:0-118159 GCA_027569505.1 Chloridium humicola | reverse complement strand
CCCCCCCCCCCCCCCCCCCCCCCCCCCCCCCCCCCCCCCCCCCCCCCCCCCCCCCCCCCCCCCCCCCCCCCCCCCCCCCCCCCCCCCCCCCCCCCCCCCCCCCCCCCCCCCCCCCCCCCCCCAAAAAAGGGTGGTGGGAGGGGCTTACTAGCAGCGCGGTAGCAGTTCAGCACGCCGAAACGGGCGCAGAGTTTTGGGAAAAGGAAGAATTGGACGACGCCGCAGGCGATGCCGTAGACGGTGTAGATGGTGCCGATCTTGTCTGAGCTGAGGCCAAAGCCACCGGTGAATTTGAAGGGGAGGTGGGTGTTGGTTTCGTCGGGGACGACGCGCGGGTAGTTGAGGAAGACGGGGAGGACTTGGTCGTAGGCGACAGAGTGCAGGGCCAGGAAGGTGTAAGTCACTAGGTTGATGCTGGTTTGGGTGGTGAAGATCTCGCGGGATGACACGGGCTCGTGTTTGATGGCAATGTGCTCTGAGCTGGACATGGCGGAGTCGGCGAGCAGGGGGGCGGATGCTTCGTCGTCGACGAAAGACAGCCTTCTTCGTTTTGCGTGGGACTTGGAATTTTTCTTGAAGGAGCGGGTGAGCTTCTCGCCGAGCGCCAGACCCCAGTCGCGCTGGTGGCGCTTAGTATGGAGAGTTTCCTGTGCCGTGTCAGCGTTTGTTTACATACCCCTGAGTCACACACCCCACTCACCTTGAGGAAGAGCAGGCCGGTCATGAAAGAAACGAAGAACACAAAACAAGCCATCAGGTTTGGGAGAACGAAGGGATAGCTCTTCAAAAAGGCGATCTTGCCAAACAAGTCTGGGTATTGCTCGGCTGGGCGAGCAAAGAAGCCACCAAAGGCAGGACCAAAGACGGAACCGATGCTCCACACAAGAGGCATGATGGAAAAGGCTCGTGGTTGGAGTTCTCTTTCGGGCACCATTTCTGCTACCATGGTTCTAATGATACCGACTGTTTGCGTGTTAGTGGATGCTCGGATGCTATGGGAGATGGAGAAAACAGACCATTGCCGTTGCCGCCCCCCATAATGGCACGGACGGTGATGGCCATGGGGAGGCTCGTCGACATGCCCCAGAATAGAAAGCATATCATGGTGCTTGCGAGGCCGACGAGGATGGCAGGCTTGCGGCCGAACTTATCCGAGGCTCTGCCCCAAGCAACAGCGGTCATGCTTTGGGACACGGAGAAGATGGCTCCAGTGAAGCCGGCCCATCTTGCGACATCGTTCTTTTCGATGCCAAAGCTGGCAATCATCTCCGGGAGGTATGGGAAGACGGAGGTCAGGGCCAAGGGCTCGGCGAAGCGGGCAACAGCTGGATTACGGAGTGTTAGCGAGAGGATACATGGCGGGAGTGGTACCCGGATTCATGGAGTCTCTAGGTCTTGGCATGGGCCAAGCAATGAAGGCACCACCACCCATGGCGATGGCGCTGCTTCGTAGGCGTGAGAGGGAGGGGACTGAGGGGAGGGGAAGGGGCTTCGCCTGAGCCGGGCACCGTCGAGACAGTCAGAGGCGGGCGTATCTTGCCAACAGCCAACAGAGCACACGACATGAGACAGGGACTGATCCACGGATGTCTCTCACCTAGAATCGCCAGTTGTTGGACCGGCAACTTGGGCCCTGATTTCTTTTGATTGGCCATGGTGTATGCACGGAACCGCGGCCGAGGTGTGTTACAGGCTGTTGTTCACTCGGCGCCAGTTCCACTCACTGGCTGAGACAGAGACGCAGGAGAATCCGCGCCTTGGCAGTTGTGTGGATGTCTTTCCGGGGAGCGCAAGAAAACCAAAAATGGGGGGAAATCCCAGCAGTGACAAAAAATGAGGAAGACACGAGGACCAGAGAAGAAGTTGGCCGGGAATGGCGGAGGGGTGTTGAGGTTTTCAGCAGACACAGTCACCGGCGGCAAAGTCTGAGGCAGGGGGGCAGCCTGGGACCCTGCGTCCTGGGAGGGAACAAGCAGCGAACTGGCAGTGCGGCTTGTTGGTCAAGTGCTGGGTAAGCAGCGACATGATTGGTGAGGGTCGGGGTGTTGGGCGGGGCTGGCGTCGGATGCGGACCCGAGCGACGGCTCGGGCGAGCCCGCACTCGGCTGCCAAGTCGGGGCTCCGTCGGAAGAAGGGTGTCGGTGGTGGTGGTGTGGTAGTGGGAGGGCTTGGAGGGAACGAGGTGTGTGAGTTTGTACACCGGGCCACGGCAGGACAAAAGAATGTATCAACAAAACTGGAAACAGCCCGTTACTTTTGGGTCTCTCATTGGGCATAAGAAAACGGACTGCAAAGCTCGCTGATAAGTCAAGGGTTGATATCCTGTCTCCCTGTCCAACCGGCGAGGAAACCAGCGATGATCCGATTGCGGACCAACTGAGGCTGCTTTCACAATCCCACGAAGAGAAATGCTCTTGTTGGTTTTCGCATGGGAGGCGGAAGTGGAGAAGGGAACCTAGAGTGGAGACATGCATGCGGGGCGACCACTCACAGCCTCGGGTTGCTTCCGCGGCTAACCGAAAGGGAAGCTTGGTGCTTCAGCAGCATCTCGGCTTGTAAGCAACCCTCTGTTTTCTCTTGGGCATGGCTGTGGTGATAGAAACATAAAATGCAACAAAAGCTTGAGGGGGGAAAAGAGCCAAAAAGGAAGAAATTTACTGTCTCAAAAGATCAGTCTAAATTCGCCTTCTCGATGTGGCTCGCTGGGAGAGGGGCCCTGCAATCCACCAAGGCACTGGCGCACTGCGAGGTTATGCCCGAACAGGCAGTTCAGACGTTCCCACGGCACCTCCCGTTGGTTGCGTCAGCGCCTCCTCATCCAAGTTCATCCAAACTCGACTCGTTTTCTCCGAGATAAATCGAGAAGATTGGGGTTCAACCAAAACAAGAGCATGGTCCCGGTTGTGTTGATGAAATTCGACCACAGCTGGCCGAGTCTGTGAATTGTGAACTTGTGCGACGCTGAGCTCGAGTCCAAGCTCCCTTTGCCACACACCCTTTCTTACATGAGAACGAGAGCTCACTCGCCATCAGGTAACAACAAACATGTCTTCTGAGCGTACGCCGCTCATCAGCAGGGTCCCCGTCGGGGAACCCCGCCCTCGCTACCCTCATGGAGTGGTGCGCCGCTTCTGCACCATCGCTCTGGCCTCTGTCATGATATGGTTCTTTGTCGCCGTCGCCGTATCGTTTACTTTCTTCCCTGACGGCCACCCACACCATGACCCGGAGGACAGATGGACGTGGCCAGGTTGCGGCCGGAGAAAGGTCGACTACGCCCAGCTGAAGCGCATCCTGCTCGACACCCCCACCAGCAAAAACGCCGAGGAATGGAGCAGATACTATGCCTCAGGGCCTCACCTCGCTGGCAAGAACTACTCCCAGGCTCTCTGGACTAAGAACAAGTGGGAGAATTTCGGCATCAAGGCCGATATTGTCTCATACGACGTCTACATCAACTATCCCGTCGATCATCGCCTGGCTCTGTTGGAGAAAGAAAAACACGGTGATGAGGCATCAGCTTGGAAGGTGGCCTTCGAGGCCTCTCTCACCGAAGACGTCATCGAGGAGGACCCGACGAGCAGTTTGCCCGACCGAGTTCCTACCTTTCATGGCTACTCTGCTTCCGGCAACGTTACCGGCCCTGTCGTGTATGTGAACTACGGCACCTATCAGGATTTCGAGGACCTGGTCAAGGCCAACGTCTCGCTCGACGGCAAGGTCGCCATTGCCCGTTACGGCGGCATCTTCCGCGGACTGAAGGTCAAGCGCGCCCAGGAACTCGGCATGCTCGGTGTCATCCTGTACAGTGACCCGGGCGACGACGGTGATGTTACCGAGGAGAAAGGAGAGAAGGTCTATCCTGATGGGCCAGCCCGCCAGCCAAGCAGCGTCCAGAGAGGAAGCACCCAATTTCTCAGCTTTGCTCCGGGTGACCCGTAATGCCGACCATACCCTCTGACACCAATCTCTGCTAACTCTGACAGCACTACACCCGGATACCCCTCAAAGCCAGATGCTCCCCGACAGCCAGTTCACACGGCGATTCCCAGCATCCCTTCGATTCCCATCTCTTACGCCGATGCCCTGCCCATTCTGAAGGCTCTCAACGGCCATGGTCCGAAGGCCGACGACTTTAGCAAGTATTGGACCCGTAACACCGGCCTGCAGTACAAAGGCGTGCACTACAACATTGGGCCGACACCCGACCATGTTGTGGTCAACCTGTACAATCAACAGGACTATGTGACGACCCCGTTGTGGAATGTCATTGGCGTCATTAACGGCACCATCCCTGACGAAGTCATCAGTGAGTATTCTCGAGTCAAGATTAGAGACAGAGCCTGACCACAATGTCTAGTCGTCGGCAACCATCGCGATTCTTGGGTGGCGGGAGGAGCCGGCGATCCCAACGGCGGGTCTGCCGTTTTGAACGAGGCCATCCGGTCATTCGGAGAAGCGTTGAAGCAAGGATGGAAGCCTCTTCGCACGATTGTCTTTGCCAGTTGGGATGGCGAAGAGTATGGACTCATCGGGTCAACCGAATGGGTTGAGGAGTTCCTGCCCTGGCTTGACGACGCCAATGTTGCTTACATTGTAAGTTCACCTACACCTGAACTTTGTCCAATAATGCTGACTTGTCAGAACACCGACGTGTCCGTCAGGGGCACCTACCTCCGCGCCTCAGCCGCCCCTCTCCTCGACAACATCATCCACGCCGCGACCCGCGCCGTCCCCTCTCCAAACCAAACCATCCCCGGCCAGTCCGTCTACGACGTCTGGGACAAGAAGATCAAGACCATGGGCAGCGGTAGCGATTTTACCGCCTTCCAAGACTTCGCCGGCATCCCATCCCTCGACATCGGCTTCGACACCGCCCCTGGCGGGCCCGTATATCACTACCACAGCAACTACGACAGCTTCTACTGGATGCAAAAGTTCGGCGACCCGGGCTTCATCTACCACCGCACCATGGCCCAGGTCCTCGGCCTGCTCACCGCGCGACTGGCCGACCTACCCATCGTCTCCTTCCGCGCAGCCGACTATGCCCACGCCCTCGACCGCTACGTCAAAAAAGTCAAAGACAAACTCGACGAAGCCATTTCCCCACCCAGCGAAATCTCCCTCTTCTCCCTCACCGACGACGAAACCTACTTCACCCTGCGCGGTAGCACCCGCAACTCCTCCTCCTCACCCCCCTCCCCCCCCTCCCCATCATCAGCGGAAACATTCAAAACCTCCCTCGCGCGCCTGCACAAATCCCTAGCCAAACTCACCCGACACGCCACCGCGCTGGACGAGCGCGCAGACGACCTCAAGGACCAGCTGAGCAGGCATATCCCGTGGTGGAAGTGGCCGACGAAGCTTAAGCTGGGACATGAGATGCGGAAGGTGAATACCAAGTATAAGTATATGGAGAGGAGCTTTTTGTTTGAGCAGGGGTTGGATGGGAGGCCGTGGTTTAAGCATGTGGTGTTTGCGCCGGGGTTGTGGACTGGGTATGCTGGTGGTAAGTTGCCCTCTCTGAATTGCTTGGTTTGGGTTAGGGGGTGGGTGCTGACGTTTCGGTAGCCGTCTTTCCTGGGTTGATGGAGAGTATTGATGATCAGGATTGGACGAATGCGGAGCGGTGGGTTGATATTATTGAGAGTAGGATGAGGAACGCTGCGCGGAGGTTGTAAATTTCGCACACTTGGGCGTCATGGTTTGAATACAATCACTGGGTTGGCGTAGACGAGACTGATTCATAGCTGGTTTATAACGACAGCCATCAGAGATACCTCAGAAGGATCACGACCTTCTTCGAACCGACTTCGTCGATCGTTTTAAAACACACATGGACTGGTACCTCGCATGTTTACTTAGGAATACTTCTTAACTCTCACTCCTTCATACTGGCAAGAAAACCCATTATCCATTCATTAAACATCAAGTATCCAGAACCAAGCACACAGGGTATCTGCAACAAACCTCAGGTAAAATACATAACCATTCCCCTGCCCCTTTTCCTCCCCCCATTCCTTACCCCAGTACCCTCCTTCCTTACATTTCTCAACACTTCCCTCCACGTTCAGCTGCCACCCCCGACAAACCCATTTGACCGGCTCCTTTCGTCCTTCCTCAACCCGCTCGGAAGCTCGATCCCCTGAACACCTCAGGAACTACACTATTCTCACTCACACTCCTACTCCCTCCCACTACCGTTTACTGCCGCACCTGCTGCCCCTGCTGCCCCGGTCCCACCTCCGAACTCGGACTCGGACTCTGTGCCGGCGGCGGCGGCGCAGCATACAGCATGTGTGCCTGGGGCACGGGGGAGATGGGTGGGATGGGGCCGAGCATTGGGGGTTGTTGCTGCTGGGGGGAGATTGGGGTTGGTTGGTAGAAGCCTTGCTGTTGTTGACCCTGTTGGGGTGGGCGGTTCTGTTGCTGCTGCTGGGGCGGGTAGAAGGGTTGCTGGTTCTGTTGGGGGGGTTGTTGTTGTTGAGGGGGGTAGGGCTGGGGGAACATTTGCATTTGTTGGCCGGGGTTGGGGGGATGTTGTTGATACACTTGCGGGGGGTGCTGCTGCTGCTGGTGTTGGTAGGCTGCTGGGGGAATGCCGGTCTGAAGGACGGCTCCCGTGTTGGGGACGACGGCGGCCCCGGTTGGGCCACCGCCTGGCAGGGTGCGTGGGGCGCCCGGCATGCAATGGAAGCCTGCGGCGCGGTGTCGGTGCAGGCGGATGGAGCCGATGACGAGGGAGACGATAAACAAGACGCTGTTGGTGGGTTAGTTGTTTCTCAACTCTCGAGAGATGATAAGGGGTCTTGAGGTTGGGGACAACGTACAACTGCACACCACCCAACGCGGCCGATCCAGCCTGCGTGCCCAGAAACGCCGATAGGGCAGTCGACTTCTTCGCAGTCGTATACTTGCCTGTTCGGTAGTTATATGTATACCCGAGGTCGTTAGTCTCTTCGTACAAGAGCGCGACGCGTGACGCCTGCAGGGCAAACGCGCAGAGCCACAGCACCACGAATAATATGTCGAGGCCCAGCACGGCCCAGTAGTTGTAGGTTTGGGGCAAGGCGTGGTGCGCGAGGACGATGTAAAGTGTGGCAACGAGACACAACACGGCCTAGGAGGGTCAGTGGCTCGTTGCGCTGGGATGGAGGAAGAGAAAAGGAAGACGTACAACAGCGAGCATCAACGAGTTTCCATCGTAGGCGATGACATCGACATCTTTTGCGTGTTAGTGAATATCCATATGTCTTGCTGTTTTGGCAAGAGAACGTACTATACGCAGTCATAGCCAAAATGATAATTGACAGCACGAGCTGGACAACACGGATGGCAATCCAGCCATTGGGATACAGAGGGATGTGCTCCTGCCCTGCCGGTCGGGCGTAGGAGAGTTGAGGGTTGCTCATGGTTGCTGGCGCTTCGTCGTTGTCGTCCCTATTATCTGCGGAAGGGGCACCACCAAGTCGCGCCTTGGGAAGAAGAGAAGGCTGGAAGAGGAGAGAAGAGAAGAGGAGCGAGACTTGGTCTCAAAGCTGAAAAGAGGAGAGAAAAGATAAACCCAGAACCAGAGCCTTGCGGGAGCTGGGCGTTGACATGGGTGAGTGGCTAGCCGCAAGCCACCAAACACGGTCTCATAAGATGCGGCATACCCCGCGTCTTGGGGTTGGCACCCTCCTGGAGCTCTTCACAGGTCAAGTAGCTAATATGCCTCGGGCTAGCCCAAGGTACTGCGCAGTAGTACACCGTGGTGTGCCGTGGTGTGCCGGCACCGTTGAGACTTTTGATGCCTCTGGACCCAAGTTGTCCCCCTTGGCACGGCGTCCTTGATTATCCGCGGGTAGACATGCACAGTGTTGTTAGCGTCGGCAGAGCAGCATCGCTTGGGCTGTGGGAGCTGTGGTCTGCCGTGATTTGCTGAGTCCAAGAAACATGGGTGCGGCTGACGACCGTTGAAACATGATTGGGGGAGGGGGTGACGAGGAGGGGTGTGACTGTGACCACCTCCTTTCGACGCCCAGGAGAGCCTGGATAACCAATGCCATTTCTGTGCCGTAAGATCGCCATGAGGTGACACCTGATGGCAACTGAATGGACCGTTAGCGGGATAACTCTGTCCCCCAAAATGATAGACCGCCAAGCCGTGTTGTTGGGTGAGCTTGGGAAGGACAGGGGAAGTTGCTGTGAGATCTGATTTGACCAAGCTGGGGGTTATGGCTGCCCACTCCTCTCTCGCATCTCTTTCAAACAAACCACAGGGGGACACAGAGCCTCATCACGCAGAGTAACGTTGAACTATCCATTCCACATCAGTGCTATACTAAAACATTAAGCAGGCATGTGATGTCGTCGCATACATATATGTACATACATGTACCAGAGTCCTTCCCTCGTCAGTATCATCGCCTCTATCTCCAAGTCTCCGAAACAAATAACCAACACTGGGCAACTCCTTCTCTCCCTCTCTATATACAGAAAGCTGCCCTCGGTTGTCCAACACAAGACAGAACAACAATCCAATGCAAGCCAGGGTGACATCAACCTGGATGAGTAAACCGTTCGCCCGTAAGATTCAACGAACGACATGGTGAAAATCAACAGGAAAAAAGAAGACAAGAAAAATGGGTAAAAAAATAAGTAAGAAGAAAAAAGCAACGGCCATGATGGGTATCAGAGCAAAGCCCAACAACTCGAAGGAAACCTGCTTCCTCTCACCGGCAGGCCAACATCACTCATGACATGACTGCCGCCCCAACCCACTCACACCCCCCTCCTCCCCCATTAACCACCATTCCCTTTTCCTACCCTCACGCAAAATCATCCTCCTCCCCCTCCCCCAACCCCGAAACCCTCTGCACAACCTCCTTCGTCTCCCGCGCGATCTCAAACGCAATCGGCGGCAGCGTCTGCGTCCACGACCTCCACTCCTTACTCCCCCCCTGCACTCCCGCATCAGCAGCCGCAATCTCCACCCCGCGCTTCCGCGCCTCTAACAACCTCTCCCGGCACGAAACCAGCCTCCTCGTCATCTCCACCCCACCCGGCCCCGGCGCAGTCGCCTGCGTCTCGGCCGTCACCTGCCCGACAACGTCGGTAATGACGTCGATTTCCTCCGTGACCTGCTCAATGCCGGCGTCGTTGCGGATGAGCTGGACGAGTTCCTGGATGGTTTGGACGAGAACGGCGGTTTGGTCTTCGAGGTAGATTTTGAGGTCTGCGGGGTGGCGGTGGGGAGGTTGGTTATTGTTGGTGTTGTTGTTGGTAGTGGACAGCGGGGCGGCGTTGAGTGGGAGGGCTTTGTTGAGGTTGTTGCCGTTTGTTGTGGGAGGGCTCATCAGGGGGCCTTTGGTGGTGAAGGACTCGCGGGGGGAGTTGATGGGGCTGTAGGCGGAGGACTCGACGCTGATTCTGCTGCGGGGACCGAGGCCTTGGAAGGGTGGAGGCGCGGAGGGGAGGGTGTCTTGGATGGAGGCCATGCTGGAGATTTGGCTTTGGCCGTTGCTCTGTGGGGAGAAGAAGCCGGAGGAGTCTACGGGCGTGATGGTGCCGTCGTCTTCCTCCTCGAGTTCGTCCGCGGGCGTGGCGCGGATCTTGGCTGTTCGGAGCAGCTCGACGACGGCCGCGACCAGGTGCGATGCGGCGACATCGATCAGGGAAACGGGTGAGATGCCGGCTGAGTGGGCAAAGTTCTTGGATGCCGTGATGAGGTTATTGGCGGTCGAGGAGACGCGAGACTTGAGCTTCTGGTGCTGCATCGCGGCCTCGCCGTTCTGCGCCGACCCGTCGATATCCTTAGTAATCCGTCGCACGCTGACCACGACCGCCTTCATCGCGTCAATCACCCGCTCCGGGCTGTCGGCCCGCGCCCGCTGGAGGATCTCGTCGATGGCGAGCTGGAACTTGGTGACATGGATGTCCTTAACCAGCCCGTTGTCCTCCACAAAGCCCTTCTCGCGGATGTACTTGGACGCCTCCACATCGACTGTCAGCCCCGCGGACGAACCGCGCATATCCCGCAGCTGCGTCTTGGTACGGGCATAGCGGTTCTGCCAATCCCGGACCTCATGCTCGAGCGAGTCGATCGTCTTCTCCATCTCGGCTTGCCTCTCCCAGGCAGCGCCGCTATGCTGCGATATCTCCCTCATCTCCTGCAGGAACTGCTGCGCTTCCCGCCGCACCTCCTCCGTCACCGATTCCTGCTCTTCCAAAGCCATGCGCAGCTCCTTGTTCTCCCGCTCCAGCTCGGGGTTGCCCGGACCACTCGACACTACATTGTTGATGCTGCTGCTGGCGGATTGCTGGGCCTGCTCGATCTCCTCCCTCAGCTGCCGGACCTCGCCCATGTGCTCGCCGCGTATCCTGTCGAGTTCCCTATGCAGCGAATCGTTCAGCTCTTCGGCCTCCGCAATTCGATTCTCGAGATCCTCGCGGGCCTCTTCCCACTCTTTCTTTTCCGCGCTCGCCGCAGCCGCTTTCGAGCGCTCGGCGTCCAGCATGTTCATGAGCTCATCCTCCTTCTTCTTTGACGCATCCTCCATGTTATCAAGCTTCTCGTGCAGCTCGCGGACCTGCGACTCGTATTCTTCGATGAGTTTCTTGTCGGACTAGCATTCAGTTAGCGGGGTCCGTAAGTACCACCACAAACACAAGAGTAACATACCTCCGACTGTCCCGCGCTCCGCTTACTATCCCGATCATCCGCGCCCCTACCCAAACCATACGCGTCGCCCGCAGCAGGGTTCGGACTCAACGGACTAACCGCATCATCATCCTCCTCCACCATCGTGCTCTTATTCGGCACAATCGTATTACTCTGGAACTGCTTCGGCATCGGGCGCCCATACTCGCCATTTGCCACACTCGGCGACGGCGGCATGGGGAACCCACCGCTCATAGTCCCTGGCAGCCCGCGCCCGCTGCGCACCGAGCTCGCCTCGGACGGCCGCCGCCTGCTCTGGCCCCGCGGGCCATACCCGCCCATCCCACTAACCGGCGTCTGCGACCGACTGGCCGGTCCACCGCGCATCGAGGCCGGGCTCCCAACACGGGGCACGTTCTCCCCCGCAAAGCGCGGAAAGCGCCTCTCCAGCTCGCAAAACACATCGGTGGCAAGATCGCGGAAGCGCGGGGGCCCGAGGCTGGAGAGCTTCTGGCGGGCCTGGTTGCGCTTGGGGTGGAAGTTTTCCTCGGGGAGGAGGTAGTCGGGGGGGCGCTCGGGGCCCGGGGGTGGGGGGCCGGCGTTCGGGGCGCGGTTGTGGCGGTGTGCGAGCTCGCGGCGCTTGAGCTCGTCGTAGACGTCGGTGCTGAGCTCGAGGAACTGCACGCCCGTGAGGCGCTGCAGCTTGTCGCGGGCTTTGTTGGGCGGGGGCTTGGGGTTGCCATCGCGCGAGGTGGCGGAGAGGTAGCGTTTGAGGGAGATGTAGTGTTCAGAGAGGACGAGTTCTTGGTTTTCGGACTGTTGGCTTTGGCTTCGCCCGCTTTCGCTTCTGGCGTAGAGGTTGGTGCCGGCGCTGGAGCGGCCGACGGAGGGGGGCGGTGACGGACCGCCCACGCTCCGCTGGCTTGGGGAGTAGTTGCCGTTCATGGGCTTGATGGGCCCGGCTGAGTCGGGTGGTGTGCTGAGCTGGCCGCGGTTGTTCTGGTATGGAGGGCCGCTGTTGTCGCCGGTTGGGTAGGACCACTCGCTTCCGCCTAGAGAGACAGGAGACAATGGTGCATTTCGGCCATTCATGGTATTCGGTGTGTGGCTCGGTGGAGTGTGGTGGCCGTGTTGCGCAGGCGCCGGGCCGGGTAGATGCGCGCGATGGGAATCAGGGATAGCTAACCGGCGATCGCAGGGCTGGGTGGCGCCAAGGAGTGGAGATTGCCGTCGTTTGTGTGTTGCGTCGAAGGGACAGCCCGGTGGTGGTGCGCTGGAGGAGAGCTTGTCACAGCTTGAAACGCCTGCTTGTCCACACTCGGCCAACGAAATGGTGTCCAAGGGGTCGGCGATCGAGCACCAAGCTCCACGAAGGGTCCAGTGGCACGGCCCGACCAGTCGGACAGCCCTGGATCAAGAATAACTAAACAGATCTCAAATCTCTTGCGGGCCGATATGAGGCCGCAGGGGGCGGCGTTGACCGTGTCGTTTTTGATGTGGGTTTCGTCGTAGACTTGTTCGGCTCGTGGCTGGGAATTGGAAAATCGTCGTGAATGACCAGCGTCTTGTCGTCGTCACGGCTGGGCGTCGTCTGGGCTCGGCGCGGCGGCGAAAAAAAAAGGTGGGCAGCGAGCACGAGTCAGGAGGAAGGTTAAGGATGAAGCAAGCAGAGCGAAAGCGGCCCGAGGGCACAAGCAAAGCAAACACGTTTCACGGTTCCCTTTCAGAGCAGTGTAATTATTTCTGGCAAACCACCCAGCAGCTCCTCTTTGTTGGTGTTGTTGTGTGAGGGAAACGCGCCAGCAGCAGCCAGGAGGTGGAACTGGAAACTGGAAGAGGTTCACAAAGGGCTGTGGAATTAATTGCCCACGATCGGATCTGCCCCCTGGCCCCTGATCCTGATGCGGTGAGAGGTGTGCAGGCGCAAAATCGCAGGTGGCGATCATGGATCGAGTTGGCTGAGTGGCTACTTGCTGCGCGCTGCTGGGGCTGCAATTTCCTTGTTAGTCGCGCGCTACGGCAGGAACAGGCTGGAACGGTCTGGCGAGGGGGGACCTCCTTGGGACCGCGGGAGCGCGGAGACAGGGGTTCGTGGGGGGTCAGCCCTGCAAGTCACCGTTGAAGGCCCGCTCACGGCATCAACAGCTGGATCAGAGGGGTTGAAGTTCGTTGCTATGTCTCCTTGGGAGGGGATTCCCAATACCAGATAAACAATAGAAGGGAGGTATGTCGGGGGGGCACATCGACTCAGCCGACGCCCGAGACTTGAATGAATGACAGACGCCCTTCCCTGGCCTGAGCCAGTTCGACTCAACTGGCCACCCTCATGAGCTTCCCTTCTCTTCACCGAACTCAGGAAAATGAGAACATGAACTCCTGCAGGTTAATATTGCAGCCCACTGTCAAAGTGTACACACTCTCTGGAGGTTCCCTGTGTCCTTTTAAAGACCTGACAACCTGGTTATGCCTCTCTTGGAACCACGCATGTCATCGTCCCGTCTTTGTCGCCTCGGTTCTCCCCGCCGATGCAGGGACTGATGCAGGAACACGCCTCGAGGGTTGCTCTGCTGCATTGACCCCCGAACCTCCCTCCGCACCTTCCCCATGTTTCGACGTTTGATGTCCCTGAGCCCATTTGGAGTGGAAGTTTCCCATGATATTCTCCCCCATCCACAGCCAACGCCTCAAACCCGAGTCGACTTATCGTTTCGTTGCGAGTCACTGAAGAAGGTTTCCCGCACAACCCTGCAATCCTCATTTCTGTCGTCATCCGGGCCGTCGCTCAAACAGAGCCGTTCTGATCCCTAATCAGAGCAACCCCGGCCGGCGGAGCGTGTGTGGGGTAGAGAAACAAAACATCGGGAATACCGGAGGACCCATGTCGGGATATCGAGGAGAGGAAATTACGCTTGTTCATTTCCTGGACAAACAATGATGCTGTCATGCCAAAATTCATCGCCTTTGCGAAACCTGGTATCTCTCTGTTTGACCCCATCCCAACGCCTGCTCCAGCCTTCCCAAGTATCCGACCGCCGAACGCCGTGCGTAAAAGAATAAAAAGAAAAAAGGTGAAATAAAATCGAGACAGCCAGTTAACATGTGCCGCCTAAAACCAAGACACAGTCCAGGTGGCTGGGAGCCCCGGCCACCTCTCTTGCCACTCGGCCAACACCTCGGGGACCCGCTCGTCGAAGCTCGCTCTGCTGGCAGCGCCCCCAGCGTCGAAGGCGGCAGCTCCGACCTTCTCCCGCTCTTCCATGGCAGCTTTGTTCAAATGATCCGCAAGGTCGACCATGGCTCCGCCGCCAACTGAAGCATCCTTGTGGTTGTCCCTGATGTCGATGTTGATGACATGTACTGGCCGGTTCAGTGGCGCTCCTCTGTTAAGAAGGTCGTCGACAACGGCGTCCCAGCACCGCTCTTCACATGTGATGACAACGTCCGGAACGCCCGCCTCCATGCCTACACTCCCTTGGTCCTTCTCGTGCTTGACCCTCGGCATGCCGACCTGCCAGTCCTGCCAGCGTTCGGGACCCCACTTGATCATTCGGTTCCGCCCAAGCATGTTGAGCAAGCCATTCGCCTGGTAGAGACGAGCGTCCTTGGCGTCAAGCTCCCGGTAGATGCTGTCGTACGAGGTCTCGTTGAACCTGTAGACATTGGGCTGGGTGATGGTGGGGCCAGGAAGTCGCACAAGAGAGCCTGTGCCAAACGAGATAACCGGGTAGTCGGCCTGGGCAAGACGGAGGTGTCCTTCCATAGACCTGGGCATATGTTAGGTTTGGTTGGTGAATTGGCGGCTTGAGGATGGCTTACCGGTTCTGATTGCTTGCGCAGACAGTGCAGAACTTCAGCCTGAATCCGGACTCGTCATCCCGCTGACCATTCTGGGCGGAGGCCGAGGAGCCTGCGGCCCCGTTTGCAGTGTCCATGGCGACACGTGGGTTGGTGTTGAAGGGATTGGGGGGAAGCTCTTCCGCAAAGGCAGCACCCACACACGCTCTATGATTGAGGGGTTAGCTCAACGATCCCGGACAACAGCGAGTACGTAGTGTTCGTAGCAATGATCATGCCAAAATCAGATAAAAAAGCGTAAAAAAGATTATCATCAACGCCTGCGAGAGCAGGTCTAAGACAGCTCCAATAAAGAGTTCATCATAGCAACAGAGAGGGTGAGTGGAAGCAGTCGAGTCTGTCTTACCTGCGGGGAAAGTCACCAGAGCGGTGCTTCTATGTTCTCATCCTGGGGGGCAATTGCGCGCACAATGTTTTGTGTGCAGAAACTCGACCCGGTTGAGGGTTGGAGAGCTGTCAGATTCAGAAGGAAGGTTCAGATGTTCGACGTCAGCAGAAAGCTTGAAATGTTTTCAGCAGAAGGGTGGAACTTGGCGGAGAAGAGATTCGTCCAATCAACTTACTGCCGGTTCAGACCGCCTCAAGACTCGCTTCCAAGCAGATGATGCCCCACCTGGTGTTTCAGATAGCAGCCCCTGTCAAGCTGGTCCGTGCGGACTCCGTGGGCTGTGCCTCGACGTTGCTCCATCAAGATCTGCCTTGGGTTCTGGCAGGCGCAAGTCAACATCTGAACCTTGCCAGAACCGCAACAAGGCACTCTCCATCTCACATGGATCTTTGGCTGCCATCTTCCTGGCCCAGTTGCGACAGAGGAGAATGGGGATCATGACCGCTCACCTGAGACACAGGGTCTCGAGGCTCCTCGTCTAAAAATAGACCTGCATTCAACGACCGTTTTCTTATTGGCGGCGGTCGTCTCGTTGGTGACAGAACAAGTTGTCATCTCTTCTGTCTCACGAGAGAAGACACCACGCTCACTCCGGGGGATGTTTCCCAAGACTGCCTGTTCTCAAAGTCTGGCGCCTCGCAAATTCAAGATCCCCCTGGAAGGAATCAGTTCCCTGTATCTAGTGCGGAGGTTCCAATCTTCGCGGATAGCAAGACTCTCTTACCAATCACCTCAGGTCTTACAAGCGACACTCTTGCGCCGATGTTCCCTCCTCGGGAGGGTTAAACCCCCAGATCGCTGTCTGAGCCCGGGTCTGCCAGAGAAACAGCCTGGAACCTCAAACTTTGCTCGAGTGCCAGCGATTCGCAGCTGCTGGAGGCGGGGTCTTGCAGTCAGTCCTCGGCAGCGCGCTTAAGTGGACAGTGTGTGCTTGGCCAGCCGCCGCCTCTCTCCATTTTGTGTTCTTGCCTGCGCTGCTGCTCCACCACGTCGTCCCCCTTTCGCAAATCGCAACCCCGAGCGACTGTTGTGACTTTTTCCATTTTTCTTCCACCCCATCACGATCCCGTGCTCTCCTGCCCAATCGTCCTCGCTCCGTCCCCGGCGGCCGGCTACATTGCTCCCTGGATATTTGCCGCCGCGACCTGGTCCGTTGCTTTAGCAATCCCCGGAGCCCCGTTCTAATTATACGTTCCCTCCCGCCAGGCACCACGAGCGCCCACATGTGGAGAGAGAGATCCTGCCTTGCTCCCCTTTCCCCTCGGCGCCCGAAAACTGTCTGAGCGCATCTCGGAGTCGGACGAAACACGGACACATCTGACTGTCGCTCTCTCCACGTTTCCTGGCAACACAAACCGGCCACCGACCACCTCCCACGAGCCGCCATCAACGCTTTCTTCTTCAACCAAGCCACCATCTGACAGCCGCCCGTGAGCCCCTGCTCCCAACCCTCGGTTCTGACCTGCAGTGGTGGCCGCGCCGGTGTGCTTGGGGGTCCCACCAGCAGCTTGCAAGCAAGCCAGGGTGAATGCGCAAACCCCACACACCCTCACCAATTCGCCGATTATTGCGCGCCGTGCTCCTCGTCGTCTTCCCCGAACCATGACGGCGGTCATGTCGCCTGCTTCCTCTCCCGCGACCTCGCCGCCCGCCATCCCGTCTCCCGCCAATCCCGCCCACCCCGCCCTCCCCCCGCTCATCACCTCGCCGCCCGCTCGCAGGAGCATCATACCTCGCCCCATGTCGCACGCCTCCAAGAACCGCTTGTCGCAGTACTCGACAACGGGTTCGGTTCCCTCAAGATCACGCCCGCCGTCGCACGTCTTTGTCGCTCTGCCCTCGAGTTTACCCTACACGTTCGTGCGAGACTTTGCCTACCCGGCATCGCATCCTCTGCACTATGGGCCCCCGCCGGAACCATCAAGGCCCCCCTCGGGCATGATCACCCCCGCGAACGAGCAGCGACTGTCCGACCCACCCGCCCCGTGGGAGACCAAGAACAACTGGGATGACAACTCATGGGGTAGCGGCTTCTCCAACCGACCCGCCGACCTCCCCTCGATCCAATTCGCCGACGGCCCACCATGGAGTGAGGATGAGGATCTCCAGAGCCCGGTTGTCAGCTCGAGGCACAGGAAGCACAAGACCTCGTCGGGTGGTCCCTACGGAAAGGCAAGGGCTGGGCGCGACGCTCAAGGTGGCTCGGATGCCTACGATCGCGAGAGGGGATACTATGTAGGCACCAGCACCGACGGCAGTGAGCGTTACTACGTCAACCAGGGCAACGAGGCCAACGGGCCGGGCGGCGAGTATGTCACCTACCCGCCGGATCAGGCGCGGCATGGCGGCAGCGCATATCAAGTAGCAAACCAGCAGCCGCGCCAGTTCGGCGACGGTGCTGATTTCGCCTCGGATGACTCCAGCGCGTGTTCCTCGCCTGGCTATCGCAACACGGACGAGTCCCGCTACTCACGCGACTATCAGTTCACAATCACATCACCCGACGAGGAAATGCACGGCAAGGCCGTTGCGCTCTTCGATTTCGAGCGCGAGAACGAGAGCGAGTTGCCGCTCGTAGAAGGCCAGATCATCTGGGTCTCGTACCGGTACGGCCAGGGCTGGCTGGTGGCCGAGGATCCCAAGACGCAAGAAAGCGGGCTCGTGCCCGAGGAATACGTCCGCCTCCTCCGCGACATCGAAGGCGGCATGACCAGCCTGACCGGCACCCTCAACACGGGCGACGGCAGCCCCGCGAGCCCTGGCACCAACGACGTCGGCACGCCCACTCAGGCGGATCACTCAGCCGCGCAGCAATTCCCACCCCCGGCCGCGACTGCAGCCAGCTCATCCTCGACGGCGGCGACCAACAACAATAGCACAGCCTCCACCACCGCTACAACAGCCAACGGTTACCACCAGCCGATCGTGTCCACCTTCTCCACGTCCAGCAAAGACCTCGACCCGTACCCGCAGCACCTCCTCGGCACCCAAGCTGGCCAGCCCCCACCGCAGGTGGTGCATTATCACGGCCAGCGAGGTGGCAGTCAGGCAAACACCCCAACGCTGACCATGCACCAAGGTTTCGGGTCCAGGCGGGCGAGCCAGGATACCACCTCCACCCACACCGCAAGGAAGAGCGAGACGGCAGCGAGCGTGTTGGAGACACTTCCAGATGCACGGCTGGAGAGGACTGGTTCTGGATCGGGGCTGCCTAAGAAGCGGGAGTCGAGGTGATACGTGGCATCACATCGGGAGAGATGAGATGACAAGTTGGAGGCAAAGGGACGGATAATTTGCTTGGGCGAAAAGGAGGGGAGTGCATGTTGTTGTTGTCGCGGAGCATACTTATGGGGCTTGCATACCTGGTACATACCTACATACCAGGGAACAAAGGAGCAAAGGGGTTGCGGAGCTCGTTGGCTTTTCGGGGTTCGGTTCAGGGATGTCTGCCAGAAGACAGACATGTACCAAATATCCAGCCGGCTTTTTTGGCGGGGCCTTTCGGCAGGTGGTAAAACGAGCGTGCGTCTGTTGCTTTTTTTTTTTTTTTTTTTTTTTTTTTTTGGCTTTGCCGTAGTTTTCATGTTTTATGAGTATGATGATGGGAATATCACGCTGTTTTCGTCCTTGTCTCTGGTGGTTTTCATGGCATCTGGCGTCCTCCGGGCCCGACTGCCACGAGGTTGAAAGGGATGGTCTGAATATGGGTGTGTGGCATGTCTAGAGGCCTTCTACAACAGCCACAGATGCCGACTACGGTTTTCTCTGATGCCCTGGATAGCAAAATGTCAAGTCGAGCAATAATGGTTCAACTCCCAACCAGTTCCTGTCTATGATCCTTGTCTGGTTCATCCCATGTCTCAAACTCGGAGATTTGTCAGCTCTCCCATCCCTTGGAACGAGGAAAAGAGCAGTGTAGATGAGGAGAACTGCACCACAGCCTTTACTCATGAGGATAGATATGCTAGAAAAAAAATAAATAGAAAGGGAAAAAGCCCGAGAGGGAAAAGGGGGCTCGTCGTCTGTCAAGCCATACGCGAGGTGAGGCGTTGATGTCGACGGATCTCCTCGGCCTGTTCAGAGCTCCGAAGCCCACCTGATAACGCCGCCAATAATCGTTTTAGTGGGTGGAAATGACGTAAACTGCCCGAACCAGGCACAGCTCCCGCCAAAAGCTCCCCGGACCCGCTCCCACCAAGCAACCGGCAACCAGCAAGATCCGGGAGGTACGACGAAGAGTTCTTCTGGCTATTGACAAACCGATCCATCTCATCCACTCACCTATTTACCTGACTCAATCCGTCCTCAATTCATTCCCTTGAACTCAAGCCACTGCCACAATGAGTCTCTTCGTCGCCAGCCGGTCTGCTTTCCGGGCCGCCGCGCCCCTCAAGCGGGTGAGCTCCTCTCCGCGTCTTTGTCGTCTTTCCAAGCTCAATTGCTGCGGTAGCTAACATTTCTTCTCTCCACAGCAATTCGTCCGCCGCTATGCCACCGAGGGGCCGTCCGCCGACCCCAAGAAGGGCAGCAACACCCTCCTCTACGGCGCGGTCGCCGCCGCCGTTGCCGGTGCCGGCTACTACTTCATGAGCGGGACCCCCACCGCTCAAAAGGCCGAGGAGAAGGTGAAGGAGACCTCAGGCGCAGCCGCCGAGAAGCTCTCCGTGGGCGAAGTCAAGAAGGCGCTCACGGGCGGCGACCAAGGCTGGGTGAGCCTGAAGCTGGAGGAAGTCGAGATCGTCAACCACAACTCGAAGCGCTTCCGCTTCCGCCTGCCCGAGGACGACATGGAGTCGGGCCTGCACATCGCCAGCGCCATCCTGACCAAGTTCAAGCCGCTCGACGCCGAAAAGCCCGTCATCCGGCCCTACACCCCCATCTCGGACGAGGACGCCAAGGGCTACCTCGACCTGCTCGTCAAGAAGTACCCCAACGGGCCCATGTCCACCCACCTTCACGACATGGTTCCGGGCCAGCGCCTCGAAGTCAAGGGCCCCATCCCCAAATACCCCTGGACGGCCAACAAGCACGAGCACATCGCGCTCGTGGCCGGCGGCACGGGAATCACGCCCATGTTCCAGCTCTGCCGTGCCATCTTCAACAACCCGGACGACCAGACCAAGGTGACGCTCGTCTTCGGGAACATCTCCGAGGACGACATTCTCCTCAAGAACGAGCTGGCGACGCTCGAGAACCACTACCCGCGGCGCTTCCGCGCCTTCTACGTGCTCGACAAGCCGCCCTCGTACTGGACGGGTGCCAAGGGCTACATCACCAAGGAGCTGCTCAAGACGGTGCTGCCCGAGCCCAAGAATGAGAACATCAAGGTGTTTGTTTGTGGACCTCCGGGCATGATGAATATGGTGTCCGGCAACAAGAAGAGCCCCAAGGATCAGGGCGAGTTGACGGGGATTTTGAAGGAGTTGGGGTATACCCAGGAGCAGGTTTACAAGTTCTAGATGGGGGGGGGGGTGACTGGTTGAGATGGAGAGAGCCGTGATTTTTGTTGCGCTGCGTTGCGTTTGAGCAAGCAAGCAAGCCTTATGTAGACCAGGGGGTTGGGGGGGGGGAGGGGGGGGGAGGAGGGAGTGTATGTGCTATAGAGATGCTTCTGTGAGGAATCGCAAGACAATTTGTTGAGCACCCATTTCTCGGTCCGCCAAAATGCCAGTGTCCTCTGTCGTCCTCTGTCTCCCTGAGAGAAGTTGGGATCCTGCGGCGGTGTTTGAAGCAGTTCTTATTTGCCGCCACTGACATACACTTCATGGTGACCACAGAATCGGATTTGGGATGGAGAGGAAGTCAAATTCCCAGTTGTCATCTCCAACGTACTGGTTGCTGAAAAGTTTGGGTGTTGGGGCATTACATGTCATGGTCCCAAGGCAAGAAAGAGACACAAACATCAGTCATGTCACATCACGGCATCACATCAAGCAAGCAGGAAGTCTTCCAGAACCCTTTTATTTCACTTCATCCACCACCCCTAACCCATTCCCAGAACCCGTCCAAAAACTCCAAACTCCCCGGCGAGGCCATCCACCCGTGGCTCTTTCGAGACCACCTTAGACGACAGCCCCCAAAACGCCAACCCATTGCCCCCCCAAGCCCTTTTCCCCTCCCAAAACGCCATGCCCGCCCAATCCTCGTCATTTTATGACGTTCTCCTGGCCCAAAATTACATGCAACACGACAGGATCCCACGTTTTCCCTTTCCGCAGACACACGCTGTTATCACCACTCGCAGACACTCGCTGACAACACCACTCACAGACACACGCTACCCACGCCAGACGCAGACACGCGCTGCCACCCCCTCGTCACTTTATGACGTCCCACCAATTCCCGCGTCACTTTATGACTTTGGCCTTCCCACACCCTCCCCTCCCCTCCCATCCCATCCCATCCCATCCCACAACATCCATTCCCATTCCGAAACAGTCTTCATTCAGCAGTCCTGAAGCAGCAAACATATCTCCAAATGTTGTGCGATGCCTGATGAAACAGAAAGGTTAGCCGCTGTTCAACCACAGATGTGAAAGCAAAACGTTGTAATGTGTGTGTATGTGTTGTCTCAGAGAGAAGATTTACTCGACATGTTCCAGCTCGAGGATGGCGCAAGAACCCACAGAAAGGAGGGAGCCGCGCCACACTGCCCGGCCGGAGTTCCGGCTAAGGATGACGATAACGAAGATCTCATCATGTAAAAGGGTGTTGAGGGCAAGGGGGGAGGGTCGCTTACATTTTGTTATTTTTTTGGTGGTGGGTGTTGAGTGGGTGGTGGTAGACAAGGCGCGGCGCGATCTAGCGGGGATGGTGTTGGTGAGGAGGAGGGCTTGGTGTTTTATGTTGTTTTTTTAAATGTTTGGTGTGTGATGTATGTGCCTCCTCGTCGACCATCTGCGGCGTAGCGGGTGATGATGTTGGCGAGAAGGAGGGCTTGATGTTTTGTATTTGTGATGTTTGATGTGTGTGCCTCCTTCTCAGCCACCCGCTATGCAGCTGAAGATGTTGCTGGTGAAGAGGAGGGCTTGATGTTTGTGTGTTTTGAGTGTGCCTCCTCCTCAGTCGTCGTAAGAGATTCGACGCCGCTGGATCGCGCTGGCCTCGACCGGCTCGTTGCTGTCTTCACCGTAGTCGAGTGTTGCCAGGCCCTTGTCTACCTTGTCCCATGTTCGCTTGCGCAGATCGATCGGCTCTGCCCCGTTCTTGTTCTTGGGTTTGGCTTTGCTGCGCTTCCGCTTTTTGGGTTTCTTTGCGGTGGCAGATGGCGCCGCCGACGAGACCTCGCCTTCAGACACGCCCTGCGCTGCATCTTCCTCGGAAGTTGTGATTGTGGGTTTTTTGGTCGAGGAAGATTCTCTTGCGCGGCGCAGGGCTTCGAGTTCGGAGTGTCTGAAGATGGCGATTTGCTCGTCGGTCAGGGTTCGTTTGACGCCGTCGGGGTAGTAGCCGAGCCTATCATCCTCCTCTTCGTAGTATTCTTCTTCACCGGCCGCATCGTATGAGTGGTCATCGGCTAGCGGGTGGACGGGATGGAGGAAGTGGGCGTGGAAGTGATCTGTTGCAGGGGTGGAGAAATGTGCTTCGTGGAATGCAATCATCTCGGCCTGCGGAAAAAACAGTTAGAACAAGCTGCTTCAAGACGGTGACAATCATGCAAACCTACATGGCTGATTTGCGGCACTTTGATGGACGTGCCAGCCATTTTGGCGCGAGAGACGTGACCGTTGCTGGGGTTTCGGCAGATGGATGGCGAAGCCAATATGAGTGCCAGGGACCTGGCTCCGGTCACGTGCTCCGCAATGGTGATGGGTTGCCGAGATGATCACTGGAGATGGTTGCTGAAGATGGTTGCTGAAGATGATTGCTGCTTGAGGGTGCTTCGGAATGAGAATTTTGTGGTGGTTTGGGTTGGTCTGGTTTGGTCTGGTTTGGGCGTTTCTTTTTCTTTTTTTTGTTTTCGTTTTTGTGTTTCGGTTTTGTTGCGTAAAAGAAGTGCGGTTTTCAGAGTGCAGGCGTTGCGCAGGTTGAGGTCGGTTGAGGAAGGAGTGGCCGGCAGCTGCTTGGGCGGGCAGAGAGCTGGGAGCTGGGGAAATGGGCTGGCCTCGAATGACGAAAAGAGCATGGGCTTTTCTGGTTTTGATGTTTTGCCCAGAAATGGAAGCCCAGCCCCAGCTCAATGATGGTGAGCCCGCCCTTTAAAAGCCTTGCCGCCAGCCTGATGATGACTGTTGACCTCAATCATGCGCGCCTGAAGATGATGTGTTGCTGCTGGCGCCCTGAGCCTGGTGACCGAGTTCTGCTGGATAGAGATGGAAATGTTGATGGCGTGGTCAGTGCCGGTGTGTTCTTGTGGATGGTGTTTAGGACTGGCTCAGGAGCGCCAAGGCACTCTGAAAAGCGCGGACGACCTCTGTGACTGATGATCGTTAGCAACATGTCAGTCAGAAAATGTTGAGAGACTGAGACTCACGGTGCTTCTTCTTCTGCAACAGGCTTTGCTCTGCGATCTTGACGTATCGTTCTCTGGTCTGGAGTCGTTTCACCCCGCGCTCGGTGTCGTGGACCGAGGCAGCAGAGGCCCAGACGTTGAAGAACTGCGAGGTTGTTAGCAGATGTTCGCGAAAAAAGACCGCAAGGTTTGATTCACCTTGACAAGATCCTCAAACTCTTTCAAAAGCTCCTGCTCCTGGCGGTCGGAATCGCCAAGGGCCTCCTCATAGCGAGCCTCGAACTCGTCCCAGTCGAACGGCGCCAGATGCCCAGGGGTGCTGGGCGTTGTCTCGGAGGCGGACTTTTGGCCGTTCATGCTCTCCTTGGAGTTGCGCGGTTCTGGCGTCCTGACCTGGGAGCGACTGCCCTGGGGTTTGGGGATGGCAGCTGTCATGTTGTCGGGGCGTGTGAAAGGAAGAATGGGTGACTCGGGTGTCTCCGCTGGCGACTCGTGACCAGGTGTCTTGGAGGATTGAGAATGGTTTGACGCGCTGGCCATCAGGGTCGAGTTGCCGATTTTGTTTTGTTTGAGGATTGGTTTGCTTGAGGTGGGTTGGCGGAGACAGTGGCCGAGAAGGAAGTAAGTTGACTTTTTGTGCCCGACAAGGTGAAGTGTTCTTTTTGAGTGAGATGAGTTCGAGGAGGGAATGTGGGGAGTGGAAGGTGACCGTGGTCTGCTGCTGTTGCGAATGGGAGTTGTGAGTTTTGCGCTTTTGAGCTGATTTGTCGGCTTGAGGACTGTTTCTGTTCGGCTCAAGTCGATTCGCAACAATGATGAGATGGAGCTTCTCCCTCAATTCCCTTCACACGATAGGCCCTGCCGACCCCGCTTCCATGGCTGAGGATGCCCAAGATGCCTGGATGCCCAAGATCGATCCCGCGTCCGCCGTGATGTATGATTGGCGTGCCTGCCTCAGTGCAGACGGAGAAGGTCTGGAACTCTGGGTGATGAGTTGTCAATGGTTTCGACAGAGGCGAGGCGCGAATGAGAGACGCGAAACGGTTTGCGGGGATGATCGACCGAGCTCCGGCAGGCAGGGGAGGTCAAAGGGGTGCTGATTGGTGGCAAGGAATGCTAGGTGATGCCAAGCTGGGGCACATGGATGATGGGTCTTGCAGCAGGCGGCAGCTGATGTCGATAACGATGACGCGGAATCGATAAGCGGGGGATGTGTGGACCCTGTGTTGCCTTGCATTGTGTGCTTCTTTTGGCTGTGAGACGCTGAGAGACCTTGATGATTGAGCCAGGTGACTCAAGAATGTTGAAGTCGACCGAGGCCTCTCCGGACTTCCACACTTTTCTGCTTTGTGAGGAAGCCGATTCTGTTTCGTTCTCAGAAGCTGAAGGAAGGTGAAATTCGTCCAGGAACTCTCCCTGAAATGCAAGGCTGCCGCTGGTTGCACCCATCGATTTGATCACATTATTGGTTTGTTTGGACCTTGAGTATAAGAGGCCCTCTGCCGCCTTCCCGCTGCTGCCACCAAGTCTTGCCCTCTTCCACCAACACAAAAGTCGTCTTTGCTGCCCCGGTGACAAACAACGCCGAAGCCGCCAGGATGAAGTGCAGCGTCTGCCACCGCCCGCACCACGCGAAGAAGCTGCCGTTTCTTTGTGCAGTCGACGCGCGGAACCGCCTGTACGAGACCCGAGTCGAGTACGCCCGCGCCCTGATCGAGAGCGAGAATGCCGAGCGCCGCGTCGAAGCCGCCCTCCCGAGCCAAGATGGAGCGGCCCAGGATCAGAACGCCCAGTCGAGTGCCCGAGTCGACTGGTTGAGCGCTGAGGAGGCGGCTGCCGCCGACCGAACGAGCCAGATCATTGCGCAGGCCGACCGGTTGAAGGAGGACGTCGACGCTGCGCGGAGAGAGATAGCTGCGAGGAAGCAGGTTATCGCCCGGAAGAAGTCGGATCTGGCGTCGGTTTCGGCTGGTGTCTCGACGAGGCGGAACAGGCAGTTGGAAGAGGTCGAGCGATCCACCCAGAGATTGAGGTACAAGTGGAATCGCTGTGCCGACACGATGGCCGGAACCAGAGCCTTTTTGTGCGAGGAGGCTGCCAGGCTGTATGGTCTTCGTCAGGTCAAGAAGGGCGGCGTCAAGCGGTATGAGATTGGCGGAGTCGAGATTTTTGATCTCCATGGCATGAATAGTGAGTTTTGCTTGATCGCTACTGCCGCCGGAGGAGAAGGAGAAGATGATGTGTTCAGTTCTTGTGGTTCTTGACTGACTGACGATGCCGGCAGGTTTGTCGCCCGAGGTGATTTCGACGTCCCTCGCACATATTGCCCATATTCTGGTTCTGGCCTCGCATTATTTTGCCATCCGCTTGCCCGCAGAGATCACACTGCCCCATGCTGACTACCCGCGACCGACCATCTTCTCGCTTGCGTCATCTTACAAGCATGGCGAAGTGGCTTTCCCTGGGTCGCTGGCGTCGCAGATCCCGTCTGTGATGGGTGCTGGGGAGCAGAGACACGTTCCGCGACCTCGTCCGTTGTTCATCGACAAGGCGCTTCCGACGCTGGCTAAGGAGAATCCTTCGGCTTATGCGTTCTTCTTGGAAGGCGTGTCTCTGCTGGCGTATGATATCGCCTGGGCCTGCTGCACACAGGGTGTCTCGATTGGCGACAAGGACTCGTATGAGGATGTGTGCAACATGGGCCAAAACCTCTGGCGCCTCTTGATTGGTGACCAACTCCACCGACGCTCTGTCGAGCCGACTTTTCCCTCTGCGCTCACTCCGCCGACAGGAAGTCCCAGGAATAATGAAGACCATGGCGAGATCGCGAACCCCAAATTGACGATCGGGCGCTGGTCGCACGGGACGCTGCATAGCTTTCTGGGAGGAGCCGAGGGGGCCGAGTTTATTCGGAACTTCAAAATCGTGACGCCTGTGAAGCTGGCGGATCGGCTGAAGAAGCGGCTGTCGAGCGAGGCCCCGATGCTGGAATGGGAGAAGATCGAGGGCGAGGAGCTTGAGGACGGTTTTGACGATGGCGTGCTGGTTCGAGGTCATGGCAGCGGCGGATCTGCTGGACGAGGTGACCTCGGTGCTGCGAGCGTCATGACGGTGCGGACTGTTGCGTCGAACGGCGGCTTGTCGAGCAGTCCTGGCACGGCCAAGGGGACGAGTGGTTGGACGAGGTTAAAAAATCGGTAGATGAACGTAGACAGACACACTGTCGCGGAAACGCAAAGAGACCTTGGCCTCTTTCTGGCCCACCAGCCCTACCCTACCCAGAGAAGAGTGATAATGCCAAGTTTCTCTTGCGTTCCGGATCTCGTGCTGTGTTCCGCTCATCTGTGCCCATGCCAAAGTCTCCGGGCGACAACTATTTGTTGCCCGGATTGGAAGCCGGTCTCCTGGGCTTTCTCTGAGCGAACAGAGAAGCTGCCGGTTGCCTGACGATGGTGGTGCCCGGTCGTGGGGCTGGCGTCGGGGGAGTCCGCGGCGTCGGGTTTGGCGCGACCCTATTCACTTCCATCGCGGCCAGTTGGTCAGCCAGGGAGACCCGAGGGCCCCCCTGCTGTCTTCCCCAGACCGCAAAGGAGGAAGGACTTGGGGTCGGTGGTGCCGGACCCGACGGCGACAGCCCCGAGCGCGAGGGGGTCGAAGAAGAGGCCGTGTTGGCGGCCAAGACAGAACCGGTTGCCGACACCGTCGAGGACGACGGCAGACGCGGGGGAACGGCCACAGACGAACTTCCAGTCCCGGGGGAAAGGGAGTTGCTGATACGGCCATTCCAGCCACCCGCGTCCGAGAAGGTGTGTTGCGTATACATCGGGACGACCGCCTCCCGAGGGAGGACGGCATCAGCCGGGGGTCGAGAATTGATGTCGGTCCCAGATGGCATGTCTGTTGCGAACAGGGCAACAGCCTTCTTGTCGGTTTCCGGTTTGTCTGCGCGCTTGTCCGCGCCAGAATGGTCGCGGACAACACGAGAACTATCTGTGTCCATGGCATTCTCATCAGTGTCGTCCTCGACTTCGACACATCCGAGAATGCGCTTGGAGCCCGGACGGCTCGCAGCCTCCGCAGCCTCTGCTGCTTCAGCACGCGCGCTGGCCGCCAGAGCCTCGCTTTGCCCAGTCGTCTGGTTGGAGTGATCCCTCTAGTCCTCCTCTGACACGGGGCTGCTCGGCCTGGCCTCTTCTTCTTCCTGCTCTGCCACATTTTGTTCTTGGTAGGCCTGCTGTGCCTCCACAGCGGCTCTACGCATGTTGAACATCATCTGGGCAGCCTGCGCAGCCACCTCGGCGTCCTCATGCCACGGTGCGGCATCGTCCGCGGTTTGGCCTTGGCCGCCCAGGTTGGCCAGAGTTTCCTCCTCCCACACCTTCTCCTGCTCCTCGACGAACGCCTTCTCCTCCGGAGTCAGCCTCTTCTCACCCAGATTGTTCTGGGTGTTCGGAGACCCCAGCCCAGCCTCCCCAAGCTTCGCTTTCAAGCTGGCCTTCACAGAGCGAGGCTGCCGGATCTTGCGCTCAGTTGGGTTGGTGGGAATGGCCAACCGCGGCATTGCCTCGTCCGTATATGCAGAGGAGGCGTCTGCTGCTTCGGCCTCTGAGGTCTGAGCCGCCACAGGCAAGTTCGCTGTAAAGCGGAACTGCTCCGAGCTGGCCCCCAGGGTCGCCGTGAGGCTTCCCTGGCCAAAATTGAAGGAGGGACTGGCTTTGGTCGTCAGAACCGGCACATCGTTCGCCGCCAACCACGCCGCCTGTTGCGCGGTGGTGTATGTGGTGGTGGTGGTGGTGGTGGTGAAGATGTCTTGGAAGTGCTTGTCGTCGTTTGAAGGGATCTCGAAGTCGAGGCTGTTGTCTTCCGCGGCCAGTTCGGTGAATGTTGGGAGCGGGGTGTCGGAAGTGTTGTCCCCGTTGGTGATCGTGGCGCCGTCCTCCATCGGCGCTTGCTCAGCGAGTTCGTCGGCTGGCGACTCGGGGACGGGTGCGTCTGAAATAACCTCCTCCGCGGCAGCGGAAGAGGTCTGGCCGTCAGCACCCGAGGGAATCCCCATGTCCGCCATGTATGCGAGAATGTTGGCTCGCAGACAAGCCTCCTCATCAGCCACCCTTTGGGCGAGCTGGGGCATGAGCTGGGTGTGGTGAGAGGGAGTTGCCGTCGGCTCGTTGACGGCATCGTCCATCTTCTGGTCCCCTCCAGCGTCAGGGCCGTTGGTGAACTCTGGGCCCTCCATCCCACTGTCCTCAGGGCCAAAAAGACTATCCCGGGACCTCTCGGCGTTGGGTATATAGGTGGGCGCCACCTCATCCATTTCCCCTTCACCGGTAATCTCCATTGGCACATCCATTTCCTCATCCTGCTCCACCTCAGGAATCGGAAAACTGGCGGCCCCGACTGTCTCCATCGGATGGTCCATGTGAGAGAACGCATACTCCAGATAAGCCGGCACTGGAGTCACGACCGTCTCCATCACATGGTCCTCCGGAGAGAACGCATGCTCCGGTTTATCAGTCGTCATCACAGAGACCTCGTCGTCCAGCTCCATCAAGGATGGGTTGGTTTCGGGGACCCCATGGTAATCCTCGACCGTCTCCATCGCAGCCATAACTTCCGAAGAAGTCGGCTCCGGTTCATAGGCCGGCGTCACAGGAGAGATCTCGGTCAGCCCCATCCTGGATGGTTCGACTCCGGCAAACCTGCGGTAAGCCTCTGCCCTCCTCGTCAAAGACGTTTCGGGTTCGGCGTTAAAGCCCATGTTCACCCGTGCTTCGGTGGGCGCCACCCCAACCTTCTCGGGTTCCTCCATGGGCTGGTCGGTCGCCATGGTCGTCACCTCGCCCTGCTCCACCAAAGGGTTCGGTTCATAGACCGCCGACGCCGGGATGACTTCAGCCGTCCTCGTCAAAGACGTCTGGGCCTCAGCCACCCGGTTGTCCTCCTTCTCCCTCCCACTCAAAGACGTCTCGGGTTTCTCGGGGACGGCGAAGCGAAC
Organism: Chloridium humicola; assembly: GCA_027569505.1. NCBI lineage: Eukaryota > Fungi > Ascomycota > Sordariomycetes > Chaetosphaeriales > Chaetosphaeriaceae > Chloridium > Chloridium humicola. The sequence continues at coordinate 88,827 of JAPDFF010000069.1, read as the reverse complement.
GACCTTCTTACCCTTCGCCCTCGCGGGCTTGGGCTGACCAGTCGACGCTTGGGGCGCTCTCTCCGGAAATTCCGGTTCAACGGCGCCCACGACGGGGCCAGCGACCTTGGCCTTCCTCGTCAAAGACGTTTGGGCCTCGGCCACCGACTCGATCACCTCCACCTTCCCCGTCCAGGACGGCTGGGCTTCGCTGGCGATCGACAGACGAGCAAACCTCTCCTCGATTCCAAGAACCTTTGGATCATTCTGCTCCGTCTGCCCGGGCACGTCAGTCACCGGAATTGCCTCACCCATCGATGATGGCCTCGGCTCGGTGGCGACGGCGATAATGCTGGCATCAGCAGCACCCGTCTCCGCGGTCAAAGACAGCGTCGGTTCAGGGAGCGCGTGCTCAGCGGGGATGGCAACAACAACCGCAGTGCCCTGCTCCTCCACGACTTTCTCCACCATCTTCCCATAACACAGCTGCTCCATCAGCCTGAGCTCCTCCGCGTGTGCGGAGACGAACCGGCGTTGGGCGGTAGCCCGAGCGGCGCTCACGGTCGCCCATGGGGCCCGAAACCGGTTCTCCTTGGCCAAAGCCATTTTAAACGCGGCCTGGGCTTCCTTGCGGGCGATAGTCGCGAGGCGCACTCGCTCGGCAATCCGTGGTCGGCAGATGGCGGGGGGGAGGGTGGCGATGGTGATGGTGGTGGTGGCGGCGGGGGCAGCGGTGTTGGCCGGGGTGTCGGCCCTTGCGGCGTGGGCATCGCGCTTGCGTGTCGCATCGGTATGCCGAGCTTGCTAGGCTGCGGACTGCTCCTGCTGACGCAGCCCGGTGGTGACCGCGAGGTCGGCCACGGGGCGCGCGCTGCTGGTGGCGACAAGGGCGACGGTAGACTCCTCGGTGGCCGGCGAGGAGGGAGGGAGGGGGATTGGCGGGAGGGAAGAGGGGACCGAGCCGGGGGAGGCGACTGCGGCGAGGGTGGTGGTGGCGACGTCGACAGGTGGAGCTGGTTCAATAGCGTGTGTTGTCGACGGGGAGAGGGAGGAGACCGTTTCTTCTCCGACCCGGGACCTTAGTTCAGCGCTTGCTGGGCTCGAGTCAAACAACGATTGGGCACGAATGCCCAACACGAAGCGTTCCGTCGCACGCAGCTTGAGAGCGCGAGCCTGGTCGATGATGGCCTCGTGGTGCCGGGACAGATGGTACAGCTGGCGCTCCAGGCCAGCAATGCTGACCTGGTTCCTCTCCATCGCTGCATCGAGACGCAGAACGGTTTGGTTGCACCAGTGGACGCGGATGTCGAGACGGTGGCAGAGGCGGTACCAAGGACCGAGGACCGGGATCGGGTTCTGTTCGGGGACCACAGCCGCAACCCGACCGCTGAACTGAACCGGCCTCAGGTGTTCATACTCCCTGGAGAACCGACTACCCCTCGCGGAGTCGAGGGCCTCGCTGGCTTTCTGAAACACCCGAGCGACTTGATCGTTCAGCTGGTCGAGTCTCACCAGCTGCGCGTCGTACTTGGACTGCCGTGTGTGAACAACACGGCGCCGCTCGGACAGCTTAGCCTTGTCGTCGCAGACATAGTCCACGAAGTCTTCGGCCCTGCACATCCACCAGTTCCCCCACAGGTAGTAACGCCTGAGGATCCCTGGCAAAAACGGACGGAGGACACAACGCAGGCACGGGCCGACGAGACGAACGAACAGCCAATGAAGGATGCCAGCCAAGTACGTTGCCTTCAGGACATTGATGAGTCCCTTGGCTACGCTGATGGCCGACTCGCACGCCAGAGTGGCAATGCGAGTGGTTCCTGCAGCTGATAACACCAGGACCTTGCGGAACCTGGCGGCAGCCGTGGGGAGGCATCCCCAGACGAAGGCGAAGAAGAGAGCAGCGAGGGGGAGGAGGCGAAGGCGGTCGGCGATTGACGCGCCCTCGGTGAGGCCCTGCCTCACCACCTCAGCTGCGAGGTTGAGAGCCGTGGCCGTGGCGGCGACGGCGGCGAAGAGAAGGTAAATGCCCATGAGGGCGAGGGCGATCTGGTTCGAATCCATCTTGGCAAAAATGTTAGTTGATCTGTTCGTTGCGTCCACCCGACCGACCGACCGAATAAATTCGATGAAGTCGTGATGGAAACAGTGAGAAATTACTTACCGTTCTTGAGCTTTTTTTTTTTCTAAAAAAAAGAATCTCCTTGGCACGATGCCGGGAAAGCTGGTTGTGCTCGTGGAAGATTTTTTGGGCGCTCGGTGATGGCTTCTGACTGAGGGAGGAAAGAGGAAATTTTGAGGAGAGGAGGAAGGGAGGGAGGGAATTTATAGTTGTGGGCAAAGGCGGCGAGGTCGCCAGCTGGCAGAATCAAAACAGTGCCCCGCGTCATTCACGGCCTATTCAGAAAGAGGGACAATAGCAGGACGCCCCGGGCACAATAAGAAGCCCTTCTCCTGGCTTCCATTCACTGCCTGCTTCCAGCAACACCCGGGCAACCGTGACGAGGTAAGATCCATGGCGTGCTGCTCGGGTCGCGTCCCTGTCGTGTTGCAGTTTGGCTTCACCCCCCAAACAACGAGGTCGTCGAGGCTAGCGTGGTGTGGCTGAGCCAACTGTTATGACCATCATTTCCCTCAGCCCAACGGCCATCGCTGTGACCTGGGTTCCAGACGGATAAAATACAAAAATATATCTAAACAAATGCCCTTTTCCCCATGATACCAACGCTGGATTGCGTCGGCGAGCGCTCATCGTTGAGGGAATTGACGCCCTCCTTCTTGTACCGCACCAACAGAAAGAGGTCAGGGACCGTCCTCTTGAACGGTGATCTTGTTCTTCAGCTGAGCCGACAATGTCAACCAGCTCACCTTTCCCTGGCTGGCTCACTTACCCCATCAGTGGTTCCCTTCACCATGCGGCGAAGCATGACAAACAGGATGTCTTGGAGCAGAAGAGCGCTGCTCTGGTAAAATCTCGGGTCAATCAGTCAGTAGAGCAGCACCATGAACAAGCATCTGGAAGGATAGCAAGCAGTAGATGGCCCCCAGACCCTTTTTTCCTCATGTGGAAGCGACCAAGGCCAAAGAGGACCTGTATCGCCTGTGCCGTTGAGGAAACCAAAAATATTTGGGCTGTCGCGAATGCTTGCTAATCCCAATGTGTTTTAACTGAGCCTGAACATGGCCTCGATAATGCTCTCGGAGATGGTGGTTATCTACAAGACGAATGCTTGAGGGAAGTGGAGAAACGATTGTACATCATTGTTATATACCAATGCAGGTATTTGATGCCTTACGCCGCTTAATACCTGCGCTTCAACCTTCATCCCATAAAGCCGCAGCTTTTACTCTTATATTTAGCTACTGTCGACATCTCTGTTGTCATGTTTGAGGGCCCACGAGTTTGACAAGCCAGTATTGCTTTCGTTGGTACACGCCTTCACAGTCACAACCCAAAGCATACAAACAAGCAGGCTCCAGTATCTCATTTACAATGGAACTTTAATTAAGCCTTCGCGATCCCATGTGTCGAGGGTGACATCTGATGGCACAGGATGTCATTCCATGGGCGGGTTTTTCTCGCGCTTGGGACGCGTCAGTCTCGCAGGATAAGGTAGTCTAGCAAAATTCAGTCCCTTTGACATGAGAGCGTCTTGTTTTTTCCATGTGATTCTTTGTCAGTGACGCGCTTCGAGTCACGTTGCGTCATCGAAATGGATCGCGTTCGCTGGAATCTCAACTTCGCGAAAAATGAGCAGCAACACAAGTCAGTATGAGATGTCAGTTCTTCGCTTCAATCGTTAGTTTGGCACATCTTTCAACCTATAGAAATAATCAAGGCTTCAACCATTACAGTAATAGGAAATCCAGGCAATTAATTTCGACTCTTGTCGCTCAGATGGGTGTTGTTTTGACTGACCGCAGAATTCAGGGGCGTTTTCTTGGCATTTTCTCAACCATCGGCGATGACCTCGAGATTTTGCGCGACAGCAAAAAAAAAAGATCAAAAAAACGCTCAAAAACATCCAAACCTCTCTTGTCATATTCCGATTGAAGATTGTCTTCTCTCACGTACTTGATTACAGCAGTTGGTCATTGAGAAGCTTGAGGGTGACTCTGCATCAGCAACCGCAGCTCATCATCACAGAAAGGCCGGGAAATGCTCAGGTGGTAATTTTAATGACATAAATAAGCCAAGAAGCCTTGCTACCTTCGTTTTTGGCCTCGATCTAGAGCGGGAAGCACAAACCTAATTTTCCTCAACCGACTGTCGTTGGAGTGTCGTTGGAGTGGTTGCGATGGCAACGCAGAGCCGCAACACCAGACCCACATCTCCAGACCAGGGACCCACTAAACACACATCCACAGATCAGACCAGAGTCAGTCACAGTCAATCAACATGAGAAAGTCAAAATGCATTCCCACACCATGATACATTCAATCCATTCATCACAGGGTATCGCTTCCCAACCCAGCCTAGTTCCTGCCGTCCCATCCTACCCAAACCCATCCGCCTGATGCAAACCCAGAACCATACCACCCATGACCTTCGTGCTTCACTGCCTCTGCCTCCCCTTAGCCAACAACCTCTTATAGAACTCCCCCACCGCCCCATCCCACCCCATCCTCCCCTTCCCTTCCCCCTCCCCCTTACCAAACACACCCCCAACCCTCCCCGCCAAAAACTCCGTCATCTTCCCCGCATTAAACGGCTCGCCATACACCACCCGCGCCTCAGGCGTAACCCGCACCTCCATTCCACCCTCCTGACCCCCATCCTGCACAGCCAACCTCAACACCACCTCCACCCTCGTCTGCAACGGCACCAACAGCACCGACGCCGTGACAGCCAGCTCTGACTCCCCATCCGCCATCGCTACTCGGGTAACAGTTGTGGGAAACGACAGGTTCAGCCGGCGGATGTGCTCTGACACGGCACCCGCCTTGTCCCATGCGCCAGAGACGAGGGAGAGCAAGCAGCTTGGTTTGCTAGCTGCTGCAGGGATGGTGGTGCGGGGGTGAGTGAGGATGTGGTGGAGGAAGAATTCTTTTTCCGGCGGGCATTGGAGGGGGGATTCGGCGATGTAGCGCAGGGTTGGGTGTTGGAGGGAGGCGATTTCGAAGGTGAGTTCGATCTCGCGCTTGTAGCGCATTGAGACGGTGGTGCCGTCGCCGCTGATGGAGGAGATTGCCCAGCCGTGTTGGCGCTCGATGGCGTCGGTTTGGGCTGGGGGGTGGGTGTTAGTGTGTGTTTGGTTGGTTGGGGGAGGAGTGGGAGGCTGGCTTACCCTTGAGCTTACTGATCTCCGCTGAGGACCATCCGCGGCATTCTTCACGGATCTTGTCGGCTGCTCTGGTTTCCTCTAAGCATTGCTGCTTCTGCTGCGTGAGAGCTTCGACGCCCTCGGTGGACTCTTCCAGTTCCTGGTGCAGCTGCTCAAGCTTCCTTGTCTTCTCGACAATGCTCTTGTCTACAGCCTCGAGCTCTGCCCGTGCGTCCTCGAGATCCTTAGGATCACAATCCGCCAGCTCCCGCGCGACCGCCTCAAGGTTCTCGTGCTCCTGCTCGAGCTCCTCAAAGCGCTTGACCATGTCAGGCAGAACAGATGACAGCAGTTCCTGCTGCTTCGCCAACAGTCTATCATCGTTGTCCATGCCCTCTGCAGTCTTGAGCAGACCCTCCTTGAGCCCGTCTTGCAGCTTCATGCGCCACTCGTACCACATCGCCTTGCTGAGCAGCCTGGCATGTGTCTTGACGTTCTTGAATTGATTGTCCATAAGGACCTTGAACTCAGGCGAAGCTGTCATGTACTCGCGGAAGAGAGGCGGGTTCTCCTCGAAGGTCTCGGTCTCGATTTCGCGGACGATCCGGCGGCCTTCAGAGATGTACTTCTTCAGCTCGCGGCAGGACTGTGTTCCTCGTTAGCACCTATCTAGGGGTTTTCTTGAGGGTAAGAAGTTTACGTACGTGTTGATACAGCTCGAGCATTGGCACGGTGCATGCACCTGCAACGACACATCTCTCCAGAGACAGGTCATTGTCACCCTCGGCAGCTGTGCTTTCTCTGGACGCGCTGGGGGCAACCGTATGCCTCCTCTTGGTGGTGGTCAACTCCATGAAGCGGATGCTGGTCATGTTCAGGAAGTCCTGAAGATGCATCCGTTCTCCGTCATCATCATGCTGCACGTCGGCTTCGTTGATGGGGCCGGTGTCTTCGAAATGAAACGTGCTTGTTGGCTGGTCATCGTTGACATTCCTAAAGCGGCCTTGGCTCTTTGGTGTTGTCGCCCTCTGCGGAGAACTTGCCACAGTGGGTGTGATATTGTCTGCATCAAATGACCCCGTTGGTCTGATACTGGGCCGTGTCTTTCGGCCAGTCGTTGTCTCCGCCTTCGAAGGCGGGGACTGGAGCCTGATGTTCTTGACTGGGCTGCCCTGGTGGCCTTTAAGTCGCTTCACACCGTCCATGTCCGAGTCCTCATCGTCGTCTAGCTCTGCTGGTCTCTTCCCGAGAAGTCCCCGGGCGCTGCCAACGTGAAGGCTCTTTCGCGCGCGGAGGAAACTCTTCTTCGGACTGAGCCCCTGGATCATTTCCCGAATGTTGGGCATCGTTCCCTGCTCATCTTGGGAGCCGTTGACTTCTCGTTCCAGAATGCTCCGGCCGTCCTCCTTTTCTAGTTCATCCTGCCGCTCCCTGTCGATTTCGGCCTCCAGTTCCCGGGGATCAGCGAAAGCCACATTCCGGCGGGGGTTAGCTGGCTGGCTCGGGACGAAGTCTGTAGCTGCCTCTCCGATGGATTCCCTGCGATCAAAGATCTCGGCGACTCGCGGAGAGCCCAGACCATGGCGGTCGGCACCGACTCCTGACAACCGCCGACCCTGAGGCGTCAAAACAACGCGAGGAGTGTTGAGGCCAGTGCTGGGATCTTGGTGGAAAAGCTTGGATTTTGGTGGCGAGCGAGGTGTGGTTTTGGCGGGAGAGGAGAGATTCCGCATGGGAGAACTCGATCGGCTACCAAACACCGATGGCGGCGTCTTCGTAGGCCTGGGCCCTGTTTTGGGGGTATTCCTGACGGGAGATGGTGTTCGTCGCAGCGGAGAGCTTTGTCGCATGGGAGAACTCTGCCTCATAGGCGAGCTCTGACGCATAGGTGAGCTTTGCCGCATCGGGGAGCTCTGTCTCATGGGGGAGCTAATGCGCGGCGCTGGAGACATCGCAGCCGGCAGCTCTGCACGAAGCGGGCTGTGACGGAGACCTTGACCTTGGAATGCGGAAAGCCCAGTGGTGACATTTTCGTCCGCATTGGCAGAGGTTTGCCGCCTCGGCGAGCGCCTGGGGGCGCGCCGCGGGGAAGATGCAAGTTTCGGGGTTGGCGCAACGGTGTGGTCGGGCTCGTCGGCTTCCAGCTCCATAACCTTTCTTGCCGCCGAGCGCGCCTCCGGTGTCGATGCGAATTTTATGATGCCGCCCACAGGCATCGTCATATCCATCCCCATGGTTTGGTCCCCCTCTTCATCGTCTTCCTCCACAGACAAAATCCGACCCATAGGCACTGTCATGTCCATCATGGCGCCTTCATCATCATCCTCCTCCTCGGGAGCCAGGGTCTGCCGCCGAGGATTCTGAGCTCCCGCCTTCGAGAAACTACCAGGCATAAAGCCCCCGATAGCGGTGGTGAATTCCATGGACATATCCTCGTTGCCGTCTGGGTCGAGATGGCCAACGTCGGAAAATCGTCTCTGCTTGATACCTCCAACCGCTGTTGTGAAGTCCATGGTCTGGTCGGCTGGCTCCTCGGGTTGGGGTTGTGGGCTGGGGATAACAGACTTGCGGCGCAGGAATGCCTTCGCTTTCGAAAGAATTCCGCCGAGTGCCGTCGTCACGTCCATGGACATGTCCTCGTCTATATCATCGCTCTTCTCGGGTGATGCAGGTTGAGGGCGCAAAATTCCGCCCACGGCGTTGGTCATGTCCATATCCTCATCCATTTCCATGTCAGACCCTTCATCCACAACAATGGCATCGCGGTCTGGGCTACGGTTGTCCTTGTTAACAGCCTGGCCAACGCTCTCCTGGGAACTGTTCTTCCTCCCCCACCCAGCGAAGCCTGCGATCACCTCCTCATCCTCGTCAAGGCTTTGAGTGACAGCGAGTCGAGCAGCCAACCGGAGATTCTCGTCTAGACTTCCAGTCGTGTCCATATCAAACGCAGACCGAGCGGATGCAATCGATGCGGATGTCATTTCTTCCGCCTCAACTGTCATCACCGTCCCGTCTTCGTCCGATTCTTCGCTCGAGTTCGACATCTCATCGACGTCCTGAACCTCCGCGACGCTGTCGGCATGATCGTAGTCGGAGTCGTAAACCGTAGAAGCAACTGTGTCGTCGGACCCATACATAGATGATGCGGCAGAACTTCGCCGGTGTTTCCTCTGATGCAAGTCCCTCTGGTTTCCTGGAGACTCGGTGTCATGGTCGACGTGGTCAGGGGGCGTGGATGGTGGATCTGAATTTGGCACCTGGGGTTGTTGCGGTAGAGCGGGTTGTCCGGCGGCGGAAGATGCGCGTCGTGTCGAGTCGGTGGAGGTAGTCGAATCAGGGGCCTCTTCTTCCTCGTGGAAGGTGTGAAGTGTCGCCTCTGCCGCAAAGGAGACACGTCGATTGGCGAGGGATTTCCTCCTCGCCTCTCGCCTGTCTTTAATCTCCTTCTCCATTTGGGCACGCTCCCTCTCTTCCCTCTCGCGTGCAGCAGCTTGCTGTTCCTCCTCGGTCCGCAAGGCAACCTTAGTCCCTCCGGCCTCGTTCCCAGCGCCATTGCCTCCTGAAGCTTGTTTTGCTTTAAATGTCGGGATCTCCGGGAGGAGCGGCATTGTTGGCTTCAGAATCGATCGTGGCGGCGGAACAGCAAGGGACTAGACATGATCAGCAAACAGCACCCCTGAAAAGGGCTTGTGTCGAGATTGAGAACCTACGGCTCTGCGGTTGCCGTTGCCCACCTTAAAGGCATCAAGTCCACCAGGGCCCATACTCTTGCTCCGAGACTTCTTCCGCGCACCCGCCATGGCGCTGCCGACGTCCAGTGTCGCATTCTCCTTGTCTGTTGGCCTCCTCGTCGACGGTCCGCCTCCAATAGATTTGCGCGACCGACGCGTCGCCGGAAGCGTAGCTTCGCCTTGCGCGGCCATCCTTACACCATCGAGGTCGTTGGTTGTCAAAATGGTTCGTCGCGACAAGAATGCGGTGCTAGTGCTGCTGTCGATCTGGACGCGACGGGATCGTGAACGTTGCGGGATTGTTTACAAGCGAATTGGCAGGCCAATGAGACTTGGCTCTCAGCGGCTATGGGGCGTTCGTTGACGTCGCCAAGCCTGGAACATTTGCATGGGTAGCCCCACGACTGGCTCGTGCGCATTTTCAGACCCACTCGCCGCAAAGCGTGTGGCGCAGAACACAGCCCTAATCAGGTGCACCACTCTCGCTCCGCCAAAATTTCGCGAATTTGGCATCTTCCCGTACTCCCGTCGACACCCACTCGCCCAGTCCGAAACGCCCAAACCGTCAAGATGGCTACCGAACTGACCGTCCAGAGCGAGCGTGCTTTCCAGAAGCAGCCGCACAGTGAGTTTTTCTTGGGATGGCTGCAGTCGCCAGCAGTGAAAAATTGGCGGCCAGGCCAATGCTGACGACAGCAACCCCATAGTCTTCCTCAACAGCAAGACCAAGGTCAAGTCCGCTCGGCCGGGCAAGGGTGGTCGGAGATGGTACAAGGACGTCGGTCTGGGTTTCCGCACCCCCAAGGCCGCCATTGAGGGCCAGTACATCGGTATGTTGCCAAACGCCCGCCCGCTCCCCGCCGAACGACACGCTCCGAACGCGAACGACAAAATCGATGCTTCGCCGATGACGGACGATTCTGCACAAATGGGGAGGGGGCTGTTATTTTAGGAAAGGAACGGAGGTTGACACGGCTTTTTTTCTCTGCAGACAAGAAGTGCCCCTTCACCGGCATGGTCTCGATCCGCGGCCGTATCCTCACCGGCACCGTTGTCTCGACCAAGATGCACCGCACCATCATTATCCGCCGCGAGTACCTCCACTACATCCCCAAGTACAACCGTTACGAGAAGCGCCACAAGAACCTCGCCGCCCACGTCTCCCCCGCTTTCCGTGTCGAGGAGGGTGACCAGGTTACCGTTGGCCAGTGCCGTCCCCTGAGCAAGACCGTACGTTTCCGATCCCCCGAGCGCCACCGAACAATCGATCTCCGACGCGACTCGGCCGCTACATATTCTCAGAGACTGACAGAAGTGAAACAGGTGCGGTTCAACGTCCTTCGCGTCCTGCCCCGTACCGGCAAGGCGGTCAAGAAGTTCAGCAAGTTCTAAAGGGTTGATGCGGGACATTTCATTGGGCATTTCTGGCGCGGTTTGCTTTGAGGGACTTTAGCTTTTCAGAAACGGGACGGCCAGGCAGGGAAAATGACTGCTTTGGGGGACATGATCAATGGTCATAGAGGCAGCTCTTCTGAATGAAATCCGCCAAGTGAACTTGACAAAGGGCGCGTGGTCGGCTATGATACCCGAGGCCGGGGCGATGTACCCTAGGACAGTTTCTGGAGTTACAAGTGACGAGCCGAGTGAAAACTGGCAGTCCTCAATCAACCACCCAGTCAAGCTATTTCTTGCTCGTTGTGGTGTATGAAGAAGCCATGTTCCAGCAGATGGAGACATACATTAGGTACCTTAAAAGAGCAGCTCCCTCGGCCAGATCTCGAATGGGCGCGGTGGAAGACTTAATGGCGTCAGGGCTCCTACAGCTTCAAGCTCCTGTTGAGATTCCGTAGACCGAGTCATCTTACTCATCAAGTCTCTTGTTCTCATCATCCATTCGTGACAATTTACTCTTGGACGTGTGTGTTGCCTGTCTCAGGGACCTGTCCAGGGTTAAACCAGAGTTAAACCAAGATGTAACTGTCATCACAATTCAAAACTCGAACTTCCATGAATCTCCAAGGCTGTTTTTGTCTGAGATGATTTTAGCTTCTAGCATCTAGCTTGAGTAGATGATAAAAGGCTCGAGTATCGCGAGCCGGGAAACCAAAGAAAGGCATGGGCCGATGGATGTAGTAAAGATAGGCTCAAATCATTTTGGATCTTGAATCTTTACATTGAAGCTAGAGATACAAGTTCTCAAATCTAGGAAGTTGCCAAATGCTACCCAGATTCAACTCTCTGTGACCGACCACCCAAGCAAGTCTGTCAGGAAGTAATATAAAATAACACAGGACTCGGAGCAGAACAGACCTCAGGCATCAAGATATGAGAATCCTCTGGCCAACAATGCTCCATTCTCGTTTTCGGGTGTGGTGTAGATAAGGCAGGTACACAGGCACACCCGGTCACTCAGCACCTACTAACACAAGACCATAACAGACCATCTGGTGGTAGAAAACTATCATCCTTACGCCCCCCTAACCCATCCCATCGAAGGAACCATCCATAACTGATTTAAACAAAACCCCTACAGTCAACCAGCCCCCCCCCCTCCCCACCACTCCTTTTCAACCCCCACCACTGCCCACCCGCCCCGCCCCATACAACTCCTCCCCCCCTTCCCCAACCACCCCCCACCCCCCATCAAGAATCTCCTAAAGCCCCCCCTCCCCCGCAGGCGTATTCCCCGCCGTACTACCCCCCTCCCCCCCACCACCACCATGCTCAACCCCATGGAACGCGTCGCCAAACGCCGAGTCCTCCATATCCAGATCCAACCCGCCCACAACATCGTCATCATCATCATTGAGATTGTCGTCGTCGGCAGGCATGCTGGGCGGGTCATAGCTTGCCAGGGCGTCGCCGGCTGTGTCGAGGTCGCCGAGCGAGCTGAAGTCGTTGTCGTTGTCGTTGTCAGCTTCGTTGTCGAGGGCGGAGCCGGGGATTTGGGCGGCAGTGGGGGAGGGGGCGGGTTTGGGGGAGGTGGTTTTGGGTTGGGGGTGGGTGGTGGTGGTGTTGGCGGGGGTCTCTTTGGGAACGACGACCCAGTCGCCGCTTTCTGGGGTGGTGGTGGCGGCGGTTGGGTCTGTTGCGTCGGCCATTTGGACGTCGGATTGTTGCTGGGGTTGGGTAGTGGGGTGGGTTAGTGCTGCTGCTGCTGCTGGGGCGGGGGATAGAGCGTTGAGGTTGCCTGGGGTGGCGGCGCTGGAGGGGATGCCGGAGAGCTGGAGTTGCGGGGTGGGGAAGTTGTTGAGGGGCGTGGAGGTGGCGGAGAAGCCGGTGTGCATGTCAAGGAGGCCGGCTGCTGTGCCGCCCATATCGATGTCGGAGTCGCCCATCATGAGGGCGGATCCAGCCTGTGATAGCTGCCGAGACATGGGCCCTCCCTGAGCCTGGGGTTGCGGGAGCTCCGGTTCGGGCGCTGGTGGTTGATAGCCACCGTCCTGAACTCGATGGACGTCGCTAACGGCCACGGCCCGCTTGCCCACTAACTCCTCAACACGCGCAACAATCTCGTCAAGAGACTTGGAGGTGGCCTGGTTCCACTGAGCCTCAACCTCCTCATCGCCGTCTAGTCTCCCCTCGAGCCTCCAGAACTCGGTGCCAGTGCCTTCAGTCGCCGCGCGCAGTTCTTGCTCGCCATGCTTGATCGCGGCATTGCCCTTGAACTTTGCCATCCGCTTAGCGTGCTGCTCTTTCAACTGCTCAATTTCGGCCTTCATGGCCTCGTTTCGCGCTGTGACGCGCTTGCGGAACTCGTCGGCCAAACCAGGGTCCAGCTGACCAGTGTAGGGCTTCTTTGGCGCGGAAACCAGCGCATCTGCACCTTGTGCCTCAAAGATGCCCTCGGTCAACGAGGCAAGCTCGCCCTTCCGGCCCAACCCAAGATCCGCGGCCTCGATCTGCCCGATCCTGTAAGGCGAAGACAATATCTCCTCCATCCACTCGTGGTTCTGCTGGTACCGAGCCATGCTCAGTTCGCGCGGGCTGAGATGATCGAACATATCGCCTCTAGAGATATCTTCCTCGTCGTCAAACGCGGACTCGCCGGCCGGATACCCGGGGGCCATCATCTGACCCTGGTGAGTAGCCTGAGCGTGTCCGCCCCTCCGCTTAGGAGTTTGGCCAACTGGCGGGCCGCCATGCGGGGGATAGGCCATAGCCTGGGAGACGTGGCGCTGCTGCATGGCGGGGGCATAGATGGTCTGTCCGCGCTGGGGGAACGGGATCTGGGGCCAGTTTACGCGGTCGGAGAGCATAAACTCCTTCCGGACAATCTGGCCCATCTGGAAGAGGTGTTGACGGATGGACAGAATTGGCTGCATGGGGGGCGGGATGCCAATCGCGTTGATGGGCATCCTGTCGCTCTTTTCGGCCGGGCCGTAGTGAACGATCCAGAGGTTGGGGTCGACTTGGGGTAGGTTTTGGATCGGGACCTGGGGAGGGGAAAGTCGGAAGCGGCGTCTCGAGTGCATCGCAAACTGCTCGCCCATGCGATAGCCGATTCTCTGGAAGAAGATGTCGAGGACCTGTTTGTTTGTATCGTCAGCAGCGCATCCTAGCCTGTCCAAGTCGTCGGGCGTCATACCAAGCCGTTGCCAGCGTTTTGTTGGAATGAGACCTCCGGTCCCGCCCACACATAGCCATCGCTGGCAAACTCATTACCTCGGCGAGCGGTAGGCTGCCATGTGAGGAAGATGGAACCGTCGGCGGGGCAGTCGAGGTAGGTCCAGTAGAAGGGTGCGGTGTCGCGGGCGATCTTGGGAGCCTGAAGAAGCCATTTCGTTACGTCGGCCAGCTCAACCCTCGGCATCGTCGCATATCGAAAGGTTGACAGCAGGTGCACATGGGGGAGCTGGTGGACGATGGGTTAGCTTGTTTGCGACAGGGCGACCGTGGGCAGGACAGCGAACCAATTCCCCATGAACATTCTGGCTTGGATCTCCAGCCATTTTCTGCTTCTTTTAAGGATGGACTCGGTCAATAAATGTTGCCAAAAAATGCCGGTGCCGATGCAATCATTCCCCGGTGCAGATTGTCAAGGTTCCGGTGTGGATGCGGATGGGCGGGCTCCCTGCGCTGCAATGGATGGCTGGGCTGGATCTTGTCGCGAGTCCAGACTTTGGAGTTGCTTGAGTCGCGCTTTTCGCGAATTGGAGACACTGTCCGGCGGCTGGCAACCGTGCCAGGGGCAGTCGCTTCAATCACGTGACCTTTCCCCTCAGCAGCACTGCTTGGGCTTTGCTTGGGAAATTTTGAGGTTGGACCATGAGGACAGAGGACATGCCCATCATCAACAAGACAACTTCAGCAACATGATCAATATTTCAAGAAAAAAAAAGAAGACCTTGATTTGGATATCTGTATCTCGTTTTCACTCTACGTGATTCATGAGTGTCCAACCCCTACCACGCCCCAATGCCCAATCATTACTCGTTCAATTTTAAGCCTGGTATGTCGACGCCGACACGTTGCCGCCGCGCCCGGTCCAGTTGACGTGAATGTCCTTGCCCTCGGGATACTTGGAGCTCGCCGCCTCGGGCTTGATGCGGAAGGTGTGCGCGCCGAAGTAGTCACGCTGCGCCTGCAGCAGGTTGGCGGGCAGGTCCTTGGTGCGGTACCCGTCGAACCACGACAGGGCCGTCGAGAAGGCCGGGGTCGGAATGCCGAGCAGCGCGCACTTGGCAACGACGTCTCTCCAGCCGGGCTGCGCCTTGTGGATGGCCTTGTTGAAGAAGTCGTCGAAAAGCAGGTTCTGGAGGTCGGGGTTGTTGCGGTACGCCGCCGTGATGTCCTTGAGGAAGACGGAGCGGATGATGCAGCCACCGCGCCACATGAGGGCGATCGAGGGCTTGTTGAGCTTCCAGCCGTACTCGCGGGCGGCCTCCTGCATGAGCATGAAGCCCTGAGCGTACGAGATGATCTTGGAGGCATAAAGGGCCTGCTCAAGGTCCTCCAGGAACTGCTCACGGTCGCCCTCGAACTTGTTGAGGCGGCTGACAAACTCGAGCTTGCTGGAGGCGATGACACGCTCCTCCTTGATGCCAGACAGGCAGCGGGCAAGCACAGCCTCGGCGATGAGGGTGACGGGCATGCCCAGGTCCAGAGCGTTGACGGCAGTCCACTTGCCGGTGCCCTTCTGGCCAGCCTTGTCCAAGATCTTCTCGACGAGCGCGGTTCCGTCCTCGTCGTTGTAGTACATGATGTCCCGGGTGATCTCAATCAGGAAGGAGTCGAGGACGCCCTTGTTCCACTTGGTGAAAGTATCACCGATCTCCTTGCTGGTCATGTTCAGGCCGCGCTTCATGATATCGTAGGCCTGTTGTCGCATGAGTCAGCCGCGTTGCCCCAACTGCTTCCCCCACCACCAGTCAGGTTTCACATACCTCGCAGATGAGCTGCATGTCACCGTACTCAATACCGTTGTGCACCATCTTGACGT
Organism: Chloridium humicola; assembly: GCA_027569505.1. Lineage (NCBI taxonomy): Eukaryota > Fungi > Ascomycota > Sordariomycetes > Chaetosphaeriales > Chaetosphaeriaceae > Chloridium > Chloridium humicola. Next base: position 73,411 of record JAPDFF010000069.1, on the reverse strand, counting down.
AGTGGCCAGCACCCTCGTCACCAACCCACTCGCAGCAGGCCTCGCCGTCGCTCTTGGCAGCGATGCTCTGGAAGATGTCCTTGATGTAAGGCCAGGCCTCCTCGTGGCCACCGGGCATCATGGAGGGGCCGTAGCGGGCACCCTCCTCACCGCCAGAGACACCAGAGCCGACAAAGCGGAGGCCCTTGGAGGCGAGGTACTTTGTCCTCCGGTTGGAGTCGGGGAAGTGTGAGTTGCCGCCGTCGATGATGATGTCGCCAGCGTCAAGGAGGGGGAGGAGGGTCTCGATCCAGTCATCGACAGGCTTGCCAGCCTGGACGAGGAGCATGACACGGCGGGGGCTCTTCAGCTTGGAGACGAACTCCTCGACCGAGTGGGCGCCGACGATAGACTTGCCCTTGGCCTCGTTGGCCAGGAAAGCGTCGACCTTGGAGACGGTGCGGTTGAAAGCGCAAACAGTGTAGCCGTGGTCGGCCATGTTCATGATCAGGTTCTGGCCCCTGTGTCCATCTCGTCAGCGTCGTGCCGGAAGGGCCGGGGCAGTAGGGACAGGCAAACTTACATGACAGCCAGGCCGATGAGGCCAATATCAGCGCTTGCATCACTGTTAGCATTCTTCTGGGAGTGTGTGGACGCGGAGGCGGCTTTCAACGCTCCGCCAACATTGATGCTCGCCAGACGTGCGCTGGAGGGGACTCAGTAGGTGAAACCAAGGGCGGCTTGCCGTCGCGGCGGAAGTCCCGGCCCCTGCTGTCTGGCCAGGCGCATTGCCAGGGATGCGAGCCATAGCTCGAGGGGCAGAGCCTTGCAGACACGCGCCGCGCGGGTCATCGCGAAAAAAAGGTGCAGAGGGTGTGTGGAAGAGGACAGATGGCGGGGAGGTGGGGTAATGCGGACTTACACTGCGCCAGACATTGCGACGGTGGTTGCTATCTTCGAGAGTGTGATGTAACTGAAGAGGGGTAGCTGAAGGGAGCTTCTGCGGTCAACGAAAGCTCGACTAGATCGTGTGTTTGTGGTGTTGGAAGCAGAATGCTCAACCAGGGATGTCAATGGGGGGAAAATGGAAGGAGGGGGGGAAACGGGACCTGAGGTGGGCAGCGTGGATGACGAAACTTTTAAAAGGAAGCGAGCTTCGATGTCGGAGGGGTCAATCTGGAAAGCTCGAATGCCTGCAACCACTCATTGCCCATGGATGGGACTGAACAAGGCCGCCGGGTCCTGGACCGCCACGGGTAATTTTACCGTGGGGCTTACTCACGCTTCCCATCTCCAGGTCCTGCAGTTTACAAAACAATTGCCTTTTGAGTTGCGGCTTTTGGTGTCTCAGGTTGCAATCCCAGCTCTCCTTGACACCAGTTTCGCCCTCCCTTTCAACCCTCTATTCATGCTTGAGATGGCATGGCTGTTGGTCGCCAACACATCATGCAGCATCTCTGATGGCAACAGCTGGGGATCAACTCCTTTTCCTGGATTTGAGGTCAAGAGACATAACAGGGTATCCCAGAAGAGCCGTTGCTTGGGCAGCTGGAGCTTCGGATTTACTGCCAAGAGCTGGCTCCTTTCCCTGACTGATGAGGCCAGCATTGCTGATTCACCCCTGATGGGGTGTTATTGAGGAGCTGTGAGGCATCGTGGCATCTTCTGGGGCTGCTTCTGCCATTGCCCGACACCAAGTGCTTCGGATTGAAGATCATGTTGGTTTCGAGACACTTTGTGCTGTGTACAGCCCGGCCAGCCAAGCATGCTGTTGGGATTGACAACCATGGAGCAGAGAGCTTCCGGCTCCGGATGCCGCATGCCATGTTCTCAATCCGTCAAAGCCAAAGCCGGTGTGAGTCGGTGTGTTGGAGTCGACAACTCCGGCTCCTTGCAGGACGGCGTCAAGGGGCTGCTGGCTATCTGAATAATGAGCGGGAGCCTCGACGGCGTGGGTTATCTGAGTGATCGATGCCTTTCTGCGATTCGGCCCTTCCAACTGGCGGTCTCCGCGGATACATCGGAAGTGTCAGTCTGGTTGGCCCTGGCAAGCCAGAGCCTGCCCATGCCACCAACCCCAACTGCTGTGTCCCGATGCGTGCAACGAGGGTGCGACCGAAGTTCCTGGCGCCGTGCCCCCCACTGTCCGAAACTTTCACGGAGGTTGATTACCCCACCAAAGAGGCACGCCACATCGCAGGGCTTACACAATCTCTTAGCCAAATTCCCGCACCTGAGCCATTGCCATCTGGGGCTAACGACTTCAGGCTCTTTCCCGTGGCCAATGGGAAAATCCATGGGCTTGGCCGGGGTGAGGCGTGGAATTCTCTGCCTCCGATTGTTGTCCGCTCTCGATCGCTGTTGTCTGGAAATGTTGAGCCAAGAGAAGAGGGGCATCCCACCTGCATGACGCATTGTCAAACTGCGCTGTGTCCCTAGCTAAAGAGACAGTGCTGGATCTGGAGGGAGCCTGTATTACAAAACACCAACCAGACAGACACAGGGTGAGTTCAAGAAGCCATCCAAAAACCTTCAAGATATTCTGTCCTTGTCATTCGGAGCACAATGGCTACGTTGCACCACCTTGCGCAAACCGCTCTTCGGGAGGTGAGTTGCCAAACAGAAAGATACAATTCGAAGCACAAGTTGAAGATGGGAGCTAGCCCCACACACAGAAACAGAGGAGAGCATCCACCCTGTGAATGCAAGTCAAGCCACATTTCGCGCCACGTTGGCACAGGTCAAGGAAGGGATGCCAAGACACACAGCCACAGTACTGGTCAGTGGCAAGTGGGATTTCTTCCAGGCTGCGGACCCGCAACTTCCATGTTGACGCGCCAACATCATCCATCTCAACCCACCACATCTTCCAGCTTTCTACGTGAGCCAGGCAACTCGGTCGAAAGGTTGCAGGAGCATAGCCGTCGCCGGATTGGGCTCACAGGTACGTGGCAACTACAGCGCAATTCCTGCCGCCTTCACTCCCTCCAACGAAAACCAAGAAATTCATCATGTCGTACCCGGGTCCTTCAGGTTTCTCGAAGCCATCGCATCCCTCGCTTCCTCCTCGCCCGCCCGCCGGCAAACCCTCCGGCTTCAAACCGGCCTTCTCGCCGGCTCCCGCGCCTGTCTCAGCGCCCGGCTACATAGTACCCACGCCGCCCTACCCCGGTTACAGGCCCTCGGCGGCACCAACCAGCCATGGCGCGCCTCCTGCCGCGTCGCCCTACGTGGGTAACCCTTCGGTTGCCCCCGTAGGCTCGGGTCGAGGAGGTTACGGTCAAGCAGGATCGTACAACTACCCCACGCAAAACTACGCGCAGCAGCCATCTTACTATGGCGCCGCTGCAACGACCGGCAGTTACTCGACTCCGCCCCAGATCCGAAACCCCTTCCCGGCGCCCGACAGCGCCGCCGCCGACTTCGACCCCGAAATGGCCGCGCAAATAGCCCAGTGGCAGAGCGCATACATGCCCAAAGACCCCAACGACCCAACTGCCAAAGCAACTGCCGCGGCCGGCCGCACAGCAACCAGCACTCCCACAGCCGGCGCGCAAACCAGCACACCAGAAGCAACGGGTGCCAGCGGCAGCGGCGAGACCAACGAGAAGAAGAAAACCGTGTACCGCGAAGGCGGCGGCAAGAAGTGGCAAGACGACAGCTTACTCGAGTGGGACCCCTCGCACCTGCGCCTCTTCGTCGGCAACCTCGCGGGCGAGACGACGGACGACTCCCTTCTCAAGGCGTTCTCGCGCTGGAAGAGCGTGCAAAAAGCGAAAGTTGTCCGCGACAAGCGCTCGACCAAGAGCAAGGGTTTCGGGTTCGTCAGCTTCAGCGACGCGGACGACTTCTTCCAGGCCGCCAAGGAGATGAACGGCAAGTACATCCAAAGCCACCCGGTTGTGGTGCGCAAGGCCAAGACGGAGGTGAAGCCGGCCGCCGTGAAGGAGGATCGCAAGGGGAAGCATAACAAGAAGAGCGGGGGTGGGCATAAAAGTGGAAGTGGCATGGGAGCGGGAGCCAGTGGCGCTGGGGCTTACGAGCCGCAGCTCGGCCCGGCGACTGGTGCTGGGATTACTAAGCCCGGGCAGAAGACGAAGGGCGGGTTAAAGTTGCTTGGCTGAGCGGTCTCGGATTGGCAGGTAATGGATCTGATCTCGGGAGCGTCGGTGTCTGTGGATAGGCAGGAGCAATACCGCATTGCCCGGGATATTCGGCTTCACACAAAGCCACTCATTTGCGCCTACCCCTTGTACGCTGAGCTAGGAGTCTTGAGACGGGAGCTCTGAAGTTGGTCCTCTTATAATTGTAACTCGATAGACAACATATGAAACAACCAGCTCCTTCTACTATGCAATGCCTGTTGTGTTGCCGAGTTCCATGTGCGCCTGTGATGTGCTATGAATAAACAGAACCCGCCCCAAGCCAACCCTTAGAAAACCAAACGCTAGGAGATAAAAACGATAGACAGGTTCGGTAGAGTGGGTATCACAATATGATAGTATGCCACTTGCAAAAACACTGATTCCAAGCACGCAGCCCATCCCTGCTGCCCCCCTCCCTTAACCCCTTCATCCCTTAATCCCTCCTCTCCTGCCTCCCCCGATGCGCCTCCGGCCTAACATCCGGCCCCGGGCCCGCCACCAAATCCCCGCCATCCGCCGTAAACAAGATATCATCGTTATTATTCCCGTTATCCACGCTCCTCCTCAACAGCCCCACATCCTCCCCCTGATCCAGCCCCTCATCCCTTTCACTCCCACTCCCACCCCTACTCGCATCCTCCCTCCTCGCCTCCTCCGCATCCTCCTCCGCCAAATGCCCGCGATGCACATCCGTCTGGGCCTCCGCGCGCATCTTCCTAATCTTGATCCAATTATACGCCGCGATCGCAAACAGCGTCACCACCAAGCCCACAATGTTGACGGGGGTCATGCTCTCGCCAAACACCAGCGCCGCGGCCGAGATGGTGACGGCCTCCTTGAAGATGCCCGCAATAGACAGCGTGACGACCGACGTGCGCTGCAGCAGGGCGAACTCGGAGGCGGTCATGAGGAAGGCGATGACACCCGGGAAGAGGATGATGAGCGGGGCGACGAGGGGCCCCTTCTGGCGGGCGATTTCCTCGAGGCCTGCGACCAGCGGGCGCGCGCCCTCGACGGGAATCGCGATGCTGACGAGGGTGACGAACATGACGGGGGCGAGGAAGAAGATGCTGGAGAAGGGGTTGGAGGTGGCCGGGTTGCGGAGGAGGAGGATTTGGGTCAGACCCCAGCGGAAGCCCGAGAAGAAGGCGGCAGCGATGACGAGCACGAAGCCGCCGAGCTTGAACTCGACCTCGCCTGCGACCATCATGACGACGCCGAGGGTCATGGTCGCGATGATGCCTACGAGTTTCCAGGTGGGGGTTTCGAGGCGGAAGAGGAAGGCGAAGAGGAGGACGAAGGCGAGGGAGGAGGATTTACACATTGCTAGCGGGGAGGGTTAGATGGGGGGGTTGGAGGGAGGGCCTGGCGACGTCGACTTACTGTAGAAGGTGAGGGTGATGAATTGGAGGGAGGTGTTGCCCAGGCCGATGTCAAGACCGGTTGCCACGCCGCAGGGCCCGATTCTGGTGAGGTAGAACATCTTGGTCATGATAGGCCCTGTTGGCTCTGGCTCGTGCCTCGACTGCCCCATGTCGGATCGGTGGGAATTCCGTGGGCGCAAAGACGGGAAGATGAATAATACTAATGACGCAAGGGAAAACTGCACGAGGAAGTGCACAGCAGTGGTAAACATGGGAAAGGGAAAGTTGAGCTTGTCGGGTGAGAACATCCATTTGTTGTACTGCGATGGGGGTTAGCTGGTGACTCAAACGACACAGAGCTGCGGGATCTGAACATACCAAGGATATCAACAAGGAGAAGAAGTACCAGAGCCCGATCAGAACGCCATTGACCACAAGGTTCTTGACGACGTTGCGGTCTGCCTCCTTCTTCTCCTCCTGGGAGACGGTGTCTCGGACGACGCGCTGGTCGAGCTGCTGGTTTCTTGTCCTCCTTCTCCTCTTCCTCCGCCGGTCCTTGCCCGTCAAGCCCGTCTCCTCATCATCGTGGAGATCCTCGTCCGTCAACTCCACGTCGCTCACGTCGCCGAGCCGTGGAGCGTCCTCGTCGCTGCTCTCCTCCACAATCTTGTCCTCGTCGTCTCCATTATTGGCGGGACCCCGTAATGACTGTGAACACGCTCGCGGTGAGCGGTGGCGGCTATGTGTAGCGTTGCTTGCGGGATTGATCAGGCTGCTGCGCCGGCGACGGTGGCCGGAGGGTGTCACGGCGTCCATCTCGATGTCTTCGGGTTCCAGACCCGGTCTAGGGAACTTGGGATTTGCGGCAGCAGTCCAGGGGTCGTGAGCCAGTGCGGATCCAGGGGCGGCCTCTGCTCCGCTCGAGAGTGCGGTCGCGTGTCCTGACGCTGACGGCTCGTGGAGGTGAGAGAGAGGGTCGACGGCGTCCTTGAGGGTCGGTGATGAAGGAGAGTAATCGGGCAACGCAGTCGACGACGATGTTGGAAAAGAAAGTGGCATTGTTTGGGAGGAGGCCGAGAACGAGGCCTCGCTGGCCACGGTCATGGCCCAATTGCACGGGGCTTCGGGAGGCGCCCCTCGGCAAGGTCAGCCGGTCCAGATGAGCGGTGGAGATGTCGAGGCACGAGACGCGCCGCGATTGGTCTTCATCGACCCTGTTCAGGTTGTGTCCAGCTCGGCAGGTGCGCCAAGATAAAGCCAAGGCGAGCCACTTACATAATACAGCGCCGCCAGAGGGCTCCCACTAGACGCACGGGTCCGTGCGCTTACGTAAGTGTGAAATTGCTTATGTAATACAAAAATGCATCTAACGAAGCGCTATGGAAGATCGAGGAGCAAAGACCCCTCCATCGCCAACTTGTACAGGTGCCTTCACACATGTCTATGGGCTCCCATGCATACACGTGCTAACTACACGCCAAGGCGAGCCTCTTCTTGAAGACTTTCACTCGCACTGGCACTTAATACGTGATGGGGCTCTACTTCACCTCCTAGAGCCCCGCCGTATAGAGCCAAGAGCGATGACAAGCAGTCTCCCAGCGTCAAGTACGAAGCGGGAGCCCAGTGAATTCGAGGTCGTCGAGGCAATACAGGCAACACAGGCTAAGCGGCCAAGCCGTACACTAGCTTGCAGTGAAATTGGCCATGGACGGACCTCTCAGGTGTGCCCGAAGCGTTATTCAGATGTTGTACGGATTGATTGATTGAATGGCTGGCTGGCTGCAGTGTTGGCGATACGTTGGCTGTGGTGGTGGAGAAGGGGGCGCATAAATGGGCTGCGTTAGATGCATTTTTGGAATTATGTAAGCAATTTCACGCTTATGTAAGCGCACGGACCCGTGCGTCTAGTGGGAGCCCCGCCAGAGCAGAAGGAGCGAATTCAAGGTGCAGCTTCCACGAGGACGACAGGACAGCAGCCAGGCAGATGTCACCACAAGTCGACTTCTTCCAAGATTGTGTCTCACCCGAACACTGCAGCCACTGGGAAGCACATCCGCATTGTTTACCCCGGCCGCGTTTAACTCTATTCAACTTAAGCGTTTTCGAATGTTGATTCTCGGGGAGCTGAAACCTGCGTGACGCAGCATTTTCGTCCGATCTGAACACTGGAACGGGTTGACAGGAGCTCTGCCCAAGTCGGCCTGTTGTCAGGCCGCCCTGACATCTCCTGCACCATCTTCATGTCAGCTGCTGCCTCGTCTTCCCCTTTCATTTCTCTCTGCTTACCCTTTTTCGTCCCATTGCTCTCTCGCTTTTGAGGGTATGGCCCATGTACTTGACAGGAGCCGAGACTTGACTTCGCGGTTTACCACGAGAGGCCGGCCGTTTGCTTTTTCAATTACTTTGCGAGCAAACGAGCCCGAGACCTCTACACCACTAACACCCTCAACAATGAAGCATCCCAAAACGGAAAGCGAACCATTGGGTTGCATCTTGAATATCTCAGGGTTCCGGACAGCCCGGCTGGGTCTCAACGACTCGAGCTACCGGCCCACTTGATCACTCATCAGCGCAGCTGCGTCATGGCCGTTTGGTCCTTAGCCTCACATACGTCACACAATTCGATCTCCTCACTTACCAATGGCTTTAACACAGCATGTCGGTGCTGACTCAGGACGTTACAGTTTGCTCTGATGGGATCCTGAAAACGAAGCAGGCAGTTGAGGATCGTGAAGCCCAACCCAACCCGAGGTTGCGAGGGCCAAATCCAGCCTCGTTTCCTGCAACGAATTCCCATACCCCATGCTTTCTCCGAGGTGATCCTTTGCCCACGTTCCCAGATCTTATATCGTTGGGTCTCTGCTCAAGCAATCAAGCTTTTTCGTCTCCCGAACCTCGGCCTAGCCAGTAGTTGTCCCTGATCGACCTTGCTTTGTTGTTGGCGTCATTGCTCCCTCCCGTTGGTTTCCTCTGGTCTACATCCCGTCCTCACTGCTTTTGGTATCCAACCCGTGTTCGTCCCAACACACCACAACACAATACACCCAACCGAAACGCGGCTTGAATCCTACTGTAGAAAGTCGGATCTAAAAACAACTTCTACCATGGCAACACAATGCCCCATCCAGGGCGTTGACTCTCAGATGCGAAGACACGGTGGGGGCTATCTCCCCATCGAGAACTATGGCTTGATTGGCAACATGAGGACATGTGCCCTTGTGGGCATGGACGGGAGCGTCGATTTCATGTGTTGGTGAGTTTGGCGATCTATCCTGCCCAAGATCTCCCATAGACTGTACTTGGTTCTAATACACCGACAGGCCCGAGTTTGACTCGCCTTCCATCTTCTGCCGTCTCTTAGACAAGGACAAGGGAGGCCACTTCAGCGTCCACCCATCCGCAAACTTCACTTGCACCACCAAGCAGCAGTATCTTCCGTCGTCGAACATCCTTCAGACACGCTACATCCACGAGGATGGAGTCGTCGATGTCGTAGACTTTTTCCCTCGGCCCAAGAGTGCCAAGGTTGCCTCCAAGCGGCCGACACAGGGTGCCTACCGTGAGATGACCAGCGTCCAGGAGGAGCTCAAGCAGTGGCTGGTCCGCCGAGTCGAGTGCATCCGCGGCCGTCTGCAGATGGGTCAGTATTTCGTCTTCTATTTAATCGGACAGGACTGACAGCCGGCTTCAGACGTCGAGATCTTCCCTGCCTTTGAGTACGCCACAGAACCCCACATCACGACGATTCATTCGGAGGAGGGGCTTCCCCATGGATCCCAGAGTAAGACTGCTACCTTCCACAGCAAAAACGTCAAGCTTCGGCTCGATGTCACTATCGACCACTCAGACGACAGCGAGAACAGCTGCAACGAGAGCAGCTGTCCCGTTGTCCGCTTCAAGAAGGTCGACAAGCCTGGGATGCTGGGCCAGGGCGTCGTAGCATGCATCGACATCTGCGAGCGCCAGGCGGTATCCTTCGTCATCCGCAACGACGTGGATAATCACGTCACCGAGAACATCACTTCTGCCGTGCTCGACTCACAACAACACGACACCCAGGCGTACTGGTACAACTGGATTTCCAAGAGCAAGTACAAGGGCCGCTGGCGCGAAGTTGTGGCGCGGAGTCTCCTGATCCTCAAGCTCATGACGTACGAGCCGACTGGAGCCATCATCGCCTCGCCAACATTCTCCATCCCTGAGGACATCGGTGGTGTTCGGTGAGCCCCCTCTTCTTCCTCTGCCCAAGCGGCTATGACAGAAAGGGCACTAACCCGCAGATCAAGCAACTGGGACTACCGATTCTCATGGGTCCGTGACTCGAGCTTCACCATCTACATCTTCTTGCGGATGGGTTTCACCGAAGAGGCCGATGCCTACATGGGGTTCATGAGCGAGCGCTTCCTCAAATTACGGGTTGCCGACGGCGGGCTGCCCATCATGTTCACGATCCGCGGCGAGACGGACATCCCCGAGCGGGAGCTCACCCACCTGGACGGGTACCGGGGCAGCAGACCCGTGCGCATCGGCAACGGCGCCGCGTTCCACCAGCAGTTTGACATCTACGGCGAGCTTATGGACGCCATCTACCTCTACAACAAGTACGGCAAGCCAGTGCACTGGGATCAATGGTGTTCCGTCCGCGAACTGCTGGACTACGTCTTGACCATCATGCACCAGCCCGACATGTCCATCTGGGAGGTGCGCAACAACAAGCAGAACTTTACCTATTCCAAGGTCATGCTGTGGGTTGCCTTCGACCGCGGCCTGCGGCTTGCCGACAAGAGGAACTTCCCTTGCCCGAACCGGGCCAAGTGGCTCGCGGCCAGGGACGGGCTGTACGAGGAGATCATGGAGAAGGGGTACAACAAGGAAATGAAGTGCTTTGTCCAAAGCTATGAGAGCAGAACGATGCTCGACTCGTCGATACTGATCGCCCCACTGGTCTTCTTCATGGCGCCGAACGACCCGCGATTCCTGAACACCATGGACCGCATCATGTTGCCCCCTGATCAGGGCGGGCTGACCAGCACGGGGCTGGTGTACAGATACGACACGGAGGTCTCAGAAGATGGTAAGCACGGCTTCCCTTTAGAGCGTGCACAACACGCAGCTAACACCCGTTTCTCCATACCCAGGCGTAGGCGGCCGCGAGGGCGCCTTCAGCATGTGCACGTTCTGGCTGGTGGAAGCGATGACGCGGGCCGCGGTCTACGAGCCCAAGTATCTGCCGCGGGCCATCAACCTGTTTGAGAACGTGCTCAGCTTCTCGAACCACTTGATGATGTTCTCGGAGGAGATCTCGCGCGGGGGGGAGCAGCTGGGGAACACGCCGCAGGCGTTTAGCCATCTGGCGCTGATCAGCGCGGCGTTTAACTTGGATCGCGTGTCCGAGTCGAAGCCGATAGGTTAAGGGGGGGTGGTATCTGTGTACTCCTTCATAGCGCGGCAAGGGGTATTGTTACAATGGTCCTCCTTGCGGTCTCTACGGTGGGCGATGGTTGTACGGGTTGGAGTGTTTTGACTACACGACCATCGCATGACGGTGGCCACGATGGGAAATGCCAACAACTACCATATTCAAGGGCAAGACCGTTTCAACGTTTCCGCAAAATGACTCTGAAGCTAGAAAATACTCGCTCAATGGGGTGAGATTTACGCTACTAAGATGTCTTGATTCTACAACCCTCATGGCGACTGTCTTCCAAGATGCAACAAGACTTTGAGGGGTTGAGTCTAACACATGTGACGATTGCAACGGAAGGAAGACAGTAGGGGGAAAGAAGGAAAGAAGACGGAAAGAGGCTGCCCTGGACGTTGCTCTCCTACTTCTCTCTCCACCAGACGCAAAGCCGGAAAATAGGTGTTCAAGGATATATGTCCATTCAGGCTCCCTCGTCCAAGTCCGTAACGCCATCGCTATGCTTGCTCGGAATTCTTCACCGTTCCTCTCACCGCGAAAGTCTTCTCAATCTCATCTTCTCTTCCCCAAACCCACCATCAAAAGAAACTCGCACCACCTTATACTCAGCCTACCCCATCAAGAAGCCACCGTCTACGAAATATCCATCTCATCCGCAATACTGCGATCCCCAAGCGAACTCAACCCGGAACTGCCCGGCCGCGACCCCTCCCCATCATTGTCCCCATCGCCATCCTCCTCACCCTCACCTCCATGCCCATTAACCCGCCGCAGCGGCGGCTCCGGCGTCTTCTGCCCCGCAATTTTCCTACGCTCCTCCCACACAAAGATACTCGGGCACTCACCCCCCTCAACCAGCACATCCCCATGCTCGATGCTCTTGCCGAGCAGCGTGCCGAGGTACTTGCTGTCGTCGTCATTCTTGCTGTGTTTCTTTTTGAGCGCTACACATGAACACATCTCATTAGCAAACCATTCCCCCCCACCCCATCACACGCAGCTTAAGAGAGAGAGAGAGAGAGAGAGCTTACCATCCAAATAATCCCCCGCCTCATCCACCCCATCCAGCGCGATCCTCTTGACCTCCCGATTCAAGGGCCCCATCGCCCACGACAGAAAAGCCTCCACCCCACGCATATCCTCCCCGCCTAGAAACTCCTGCTCCTCGGGCAGCCGCTCGGGCAGCAAGGCGCCGACCTGCTGCAGCGCCATGCGCACGTCGACGATGGTGGGGGCGGGGACCGCCCCAGAAGCAGCCGGGTTTGTTGTTGTTCCTGCTGGTACGAATGATGATGGTGGTGGTAACAACGATGAGATGTCCTCGGAAGAGGAGGAGTCGTTGCTGTTGTGTGTCGCGTAGAGGGCGGTGAGCTGGCACAGGCGGAAGAGGTAGCGCGCGACCAGGTCGGTGGCGGCATCGAGGACGGAGGTTTTCGCGCTGTGGTAGCCTGTGGCGCGGAGGATTTGGAGGACGGCGGGCCGGAGGAGGGCGTGGAAGAGGGGTGGTGGTGGTGTCATTTTGAGTGTATGTGTGTGGGTTTGTATGTTGGTTGGTGGTGAACTTGGGAGGTGAACTTGGGAGGTGAGCTCGGTGGTGAATGATGAGAGGGTTGGTGAGAGAAAGTTGAAAATTGGTGTTTGGAGCAGGTGAAGAACTGTGCAGCCAGGCAGAGTGATGGGTATCGTTTTGTTGTTTTGGTAAAAGTCGAGAGTGTGAGAATTCAGAAGATCCAAGTGTCTGTCACTCCCCGCTCACAAGCTGTTCCATCAACCAGAGAGGCTCTGTCACCATCACCAGCTCAACTTCATACCGTCTGCCCCTTCATGGGCAGATTTCCTGGGTTATTCTTGGGGGAACAGGCTCAGAATGTTTGAGCCGCTACGCTGGCTATGAAACGTTGTTGTTATGAGCCGGGATGCCGTGTTGAGATGGTGATGGATGTCTTCAAGTTCCCGTCACTGTGGTTCATTGGTTCTCACAATTGCAGTTCGTTCACAAAGTTTGAGTGGGTCCTTGGCAATTTGAGCTGGGTGGGTCAATGCGTCTTGAATGCCAAGCATTCCAAGGCACAGTGCAAAATCCTCCATTTCGAACCATCACCCCAAGAGATGCCAGACAATAAGAAAGTCTGGTGAATGTCAATGCACACATTAAGTAAGAATAGTAAGTCGAGCGCAGCCTACTTAATAGGGCAACTTCAAATGTACTGTGTGGCGCCCCCTTCCCAGAACTCTCTGATGAAGCTCCCCTTGTCACAAGTTCCCCATGTCTCGCATCCCTGCTACCTAGCGGAAACGATCCACCGCCAAGCATTTCCATTCAACGTTGCGACGAGGCGCATCGCGTCGCATTCGCGATTTCAAGTGTTGGCTGGCCAGCTTCGTTGGGCAGAGCAAATTCAACAAAGAAAGACTAACAGTGTGTACTACTTGTTGGTCTTGAGTCAGACTGTGTTGGTCCACCGCTATCACCAAACCATTTCGACAATTTCTTCCCGACTTGTCTCCTCGCCTCCAAACGATCAAGCGAACTCTCAGCTCACCTCCTCGAAGCTGCTCGACAAGAGCGCGCCGACCGCTCTTCCATCGACAACAATCTGTCTTCATATTTTCCGCTCAGATAACCACCCACGATGCAGGACCCACCGCCGCCGCCAAAGCGGCTTCCCAGCTTGAAAGTCACCAGCGCTTCCAGCCATACCGCACCTCCCCTGATTACGCCAAACTCCTCATTCCACCAAGCCATGTCTCCGTCGCCGTCTACACCATCCCAAGGACCAAAAATTATCAAACTCGTGTCTAAGTCACAACCATCCACTCCGGCCGATGCGCATCCCCCGAATATCATCGCTCGACCGCCCGCAATCGCTCCGGCGCACCGAGCGGACGGACCAGCAGCCATGGTCAGGCTCACCCAAACAAAGGCAGGGAGGGTGTCCAAGCCATCGGCGAAGAAGCGCGCTAGGAACGAGAGCGACGATGATGAGGACGGACACGGACCCATGAACGGCGTCGGGCTCGGGCGCCAGCCCGAAACCAAGAGGACAAAGATCACACTCAAGACACCGACGCTTACGAGGCAGCCAACCTTGAAGCTGAAGCCCGTCGGCAGGATACCCCAGAAGCCGCTCGGCGAAGGCTACGACTCGGAAGCGGAGGATCGCGAGGTCGACCCCGTCATGGAAGAGCAGTTCCTATTCCGCATGGTGCGCTCCGAGCACTTGGACTACCTGCGCAAGATGGTACAAGAGAAGAAGATTGGCGTGCCCAAGGCGCAAGGCGGGGCCGATTTTAGCATCAAGTGGTTGCCCGAGGACGACGGCCGCCGGGCCATGGTGACGGTGCAGGGCCAGCACTATGCAGCGAGTCTCGTGGATCTGCCCACCATCACCGAGGGCATGAAGACGTGGGACAAGAAGGCGATGGTCAAGTCATCAGACATCTGCCAGATGCTGCTGGTCTTTGCCCCGGTCCAAAGCGAAGAGGAGGCGAAGACGGTGCCGCTACCCAAGGCAGTCGACCACGGCCACAGGTGGCCTCATGGCATCACCCCGCCGATGCACGATGCCAGGAACCTGCGGTTCCGCAAGCGGCTTAGCAAGCTGGAGATCAAGAACAAAGAGGCCGAGGTCGAGCGTCTGCTCGCCTCTGATCGCGAGGCCCGGACCGTCAGGACAGAGTGGATCGACAGCAAACAGGACGGCGCCGCAGACGAGGAAGAGGAAGAGGTTGAGTACGAGGAAGACGCCGAGGGAGAGGAAGACGACTACTTTGGCGACGCCGGCATGGAGGGGCAATACGAGGAAGAGGAGCTGGAGCTTGACCCCGACGCCCTCGAAGCCGCGTTCATGGAAGCCGCCGAGACCCCCGCCGTGGACTTTGCCACCCCAATGCCCGGCGCCGACGGCGGCGCTACTGCCAACGGCGGCACGCCGGCCGCGCAGCCTGAAGAGGAAGAGGCTGAGGAGGACGAGTCGGACGAGGATGAGGAAGACGAGGATGAAGAGGGCGATGGTGATGAAGGGGATGAGGATGAGGACCGCCATGCCGGTGTGCGCAACGAGATTGCTGCGCTCAAGAAGCAGCTTAAGCAGTACGAAGAGCAGCTAGCCGCCTCGCAGCAGCCCATCATGCGGAAACGGTTGGAGACCAACATTAGGAATCTCAAGTCGGAGATTCAGCTCAGGATGTCGGCCATCGGCGAGGTGGAGGAGGATTAGGTGGCTTAGAACTTTAAGCAGCATCCGAAGTGACGAGGGGTGTTTCTTTGAGGGGATTCTAGGTTGAATGGAGGATTGATCTCCGGTTAGTAGCGACGGGCTCGACAATATTTGATACCAGTATGAAAAATTGGCTGTCCTCGAGGGCACATAAACAAGAATAAAAATCATGATGCAAGCAACCCGAGTCTATGCCATGCTGTATCTGTCCCAAATATACATACAATACACTGTGATTGTAGACGCCCCCTCGGACGGTCCTCCTCCACCTTCTCCTCCCTTAATCTCACACCGGTACCGCTCCCCATCGGAAGCAACCAACCAACCCCCCCCTCCACCACCAACACCACCTTACATAGCCTTAAGGTAATTGGCCTCCTTGATCTTAGCCCTCCGCTCCTTGCGCATCGCCCGCCGCAGCTCCTCGCGCCTGTCCACCGCCTCGACCGCCTCCTGGAGGTTGCCCGGCTCGGCCGCCGGCAGGTTGAGCGTCTGCTTCTGCAGCGGGATCTTGGGCACCAGCGCCTCGAGGTCGCCCGACGCCAGCAGCCGCGCCTCGGTCAGCCGCTGCCGCTTGAGGGCTAGGCGGCGCTGCTTCTTGGATTTGGCTGTGGGGGGGGGAGGTGGGTTAGTGACATTATTGGGAAAACTGGTGGAGGTGGGGGGACGAACAGAACTCATCGCCGGCGTCCGCGTCCGCAGTCGACGCCGCCTTCTTCTGCACCTCGAGGCAGTTCCACAGCCAGGCCGGGTAGGCGTCGTCCGCGAGGGCGACCGGGTCGGTCTTGCCCTTGAAGTAGTTGAGCCCGTTGAGCGGTGTGCCGGGCGCGCAGGAGGAGAGCGGCGCCGCGGGGGCCTTGCCGTCCGGCTGCGCCGGGGTGAGTGGTGTGAGATCTGGTGTGCCTTCGGCGGCGGCGGGCGCGGCGGATGCTGGGGAGGGCGCGGCGTTGCGCGTGGGGAGGGTCGTGCTGAAGGGGCGGAGGGTGGCGGTTGTTGTCCGCGGGAGAGGGAGGGCGGAGGGAGTTTGCCGGGTTGTGAGCCTCGCGGCTTGTCGGAGACACGTTCGGCAGATCATGGTGGGCTGTGGTGGGTGTGGATGTTGCTGGGGAGCGTTGTGAGTTGCGAGGTTAAACCGCGGGTTGGAAGTGGAAGGAGCTAAAAATTTCTAGGGCGGCCGAGATCGACCAAGCGCGCAGTCTGGATACCAAGTGCCGAGATGGCTCAACACAACACCGGCCAGGAAGCAGTAAAACAACTGGAATTGCCAGTTTCGGGCTGGGGAGGAGAATAGGTGGAGTTTACAAGCCTCAATTGCTAATATGTACAATTGCACCTCGTCGTGGAATTCCGGTTCGATGATTGTGACGCAACCGTCTTTGTCCACCACTCTCTGCTCCCAGAGCCCATTCCCTCGGCCATGAAGGCGTCCCCAGCCTTCGATTCTCCTGCCTGCTTCCTCGTGCTCTAATATCAACTCATTGCTGCTGCTGCCCCTCCTTCGACCAGTAGTTCTGCTGCTCAAAGAGATAACCCTTGACCTTGGCGTTCTTGAGGAGCTCGAGATACCGTTCTGCACTCATATCAGCACCCATCCGCACGCATATCCCGTAAAGCAACCACGTAGACAGCGAAGGACTCTCGTCCCATGTGTTCCGTATTCCTCTTCAATCTCCCCCGGGCGTGGGGAACTGACCTCTCAGCCGACCGCACTTCTCCAGGTGGTTGACGCCTTCCCGGTAGTAGCACTTGCTCAATTCCTCCCGCACCAGCCGCCCCATCATGACCTGCACCCATTGCTCGCGAATGATAGCATCCTGGGCCTGCTTGAGGCGCTTGGTGTCGTCGTAGTCGACGCCGTCGAAGGTGGCGGGGACCTTGGGCTTCTTGGCCAGGAAGGCCTCGGACTCGGGAATCGGCATGATGGTCTGTAGCTACGCCGCGAATCGTGTGGCCGGCGCAGGCAGGTCGTTTGTTGGGGTGCTGGACGGCGGAGGTCGGATCAGTCCAGCAATGGCGTTGCCCACTCGCAGATGCTCGATTGTGAACCAATGCAGCTCACCAGCCAGCCAAGCTCCGAATTGTGGCCTTACTTTTCAGGATACAAACAGTTCAAAAACAGCTAGCGCAGAGTGCTAGACTCGGGTCCACATCTTGTCGAACGCACTTCACCGCTTTCGCTCCCCGCTTTATTTTTGCGATAAGCCGGAATTTTCTGATTTTCTCGTTATCGGCCACCCAGCCTTCCTCAAGAGCGACCGTCCCTCCTTCCAGCCAGAAAATTTCCTTCCTTCATCCTCTCTCTTCCTCATTCACCTGTCCATCCTTCGGAAATCATCCTTCTTCAAGTTTAATTTCCATCAACAACCATCACAATGGGCAAGACCAAGGACACCAAGGCCGTCAAGGCCCCCAAGGCCACCAAGGCTGCGCCCGTCAAGGTCGCCAAGGTCGAGAAGACTGTCAAGGCCACCAAGCCCGTCGTCGCTTCCAAGAAGGAGAAGGCCAGCAAGAAGTCCAAGAAGGTCGAGACTGAGTCCGAGAGCGAGTCTGACTCCGAGTCTGAGGCCAGCAGCTCCGAGGAGGAGTCTGAGGCCAGCGACTCCGAGTCTGAGTCCGCCTCCGACGTTGAGATGACCGAGGCCCCCAAGGCCGCTGCCAAGAAGGCTGAGTCCTCCGACTCCGAGTCCGACTCTGAGTCCGAGTCTGAGTCTGAGGAGGAGAAGCCCGTCAAGGCCGCCAAGGAGGTCAACGGCAAGGCCAAGAAGGAGGAGTCCGAGTCTGAGTCCGAGGTTAGTTCATTCATTCAACACACATTATCAATCCTTTTGCTAACTCTTGCATAGTCTGAGGACGAGAAGGACTCGAGCGATTCTGGCTCCGACTCCGACTCCGACTCCGAGGAGGAGTCCGAGTCCGTTGAGGAGAAGCCCGTCGCCTCCAAGAAGCGCAAGGCTGAGGAGGAGCCCGAGGCCGCTGCTGCCTCCGGCAAGAAGAACAAGTCTGATGATGAGGAGGCCTCTGACAAGAGCTCCACCCTCTGGGTTGGCAACCTCGGCTGGGGCGTTGATGACAACGCTCTCTACGAGGAGTTCCAGAGCATCGAGGGCATTGTCGGCGCCCGCGTCGTCAGCGACAAGGAGACCGGCCGCTCGCGCGGCTTCGGCTATGTCGACTTCGAGAACCCGGCTGCCGCTGAGAAGGCTTACAACGAGAAGACCGGCGGCCTCCTCCAGGGTCGTGACATGCGCCTCGACTTCGCCGCTAAGCCCAGCGCTGACTCTGCCCCCAACGCTCGCGCCGCCGACCGCGCCCGCAAGCACGGCGATGTCATCAGCCCCCCCAGCGACACTCTCTTTGTTGGCAACCTCCCCTTCAGCGCCAACGAGGACTCCGTTTCTACCTTCTTCAACGAGGTCGCTCAGGTCACCAGCCTCCGTATCCCTACCGATATGTAAGTACCTTAGCTCCTTTGCTTGGCCTGTTCTATTTACTAACCATCAATCAGGGAGTCTGGCCGTCCCAAGGGCTTCGCTTATGTCACCTTCGGCTCGATTGAGGACGCCAAGTCTGCTTTCGACTCGCTCAACGGTGGTGACATCGACGGCAGGCCCGTTCGTCTCGACTACGCCAAGCCCCGCGACAACAACAGCGGTGGTGGTTTCGGTGGTGGCCGCGGTGGTGGCCGTGGCGGTGGCCGTGGCGGCTTCGGTGGCCGTGGCGGCGGCCGTGGCGGCGGTGGTGGCTTCGGTGGCCGCGGTGGTGGCCGTGGCGGTGGCCGTGGTGGCTTCGGTGGCGGCCGCGGTGGCTTCCAGGGCAAGAAGACCACTTTCTAAGCAGTTGGTGATTACGCTGCCGCGCATATGGGATCACAACGAGGGTTCTGCACAGTTCCATCCGAGGGCTTGTGGGTTGTCGGCTTTTGAAATCTAACACTCCCTGCGTGGGAGTCGTGGGCTTTGAGAGGCAGCTTCTGGCAAAGAAGCAGCGATACACCTGAGGGCTTGATCTTGACTCGTGGGCTGCTTCGCTCTTTGACAGCTCCTTGACGCATCGGCTCAGAGCGATGCTGGTGGCATGCTGGACGGTCGTCTCATTGGCGGTCAGTCAACCTTGGTATAACTTAATGATGGGTTCCTGCACTTGTGGGCTCGTTGGCTCGTTGGCTCTGTGGGCATCTCTGGCGATGGGGTAAGGAGGTTCATTGAACTCTCCTTCACTCCGTTGCCTGCGGCTTCCTGAGGGTTCTGAGGGCTCCGAGGGTTTTTCTTTGAGGGTTATCAAAAATGGGCTGGTCATCTCGGTGTTTGTACGGTTATTGGGTTTTGTATTTGTTTTTCCTCCACGATTCTCCCCGGCGACTCCGCGACAACGGCGTTCGATTTCGACCGGTACGGGCGATTTTACACATGGCTTCCTCTGCCTGGTGAGTATCCCATCATACCCTAGATACCCCTGCTTCCACTGCAGTTCGATACCCCAGTCAGCATTGTACGACTGTAATAGATAGCCGGGATAATAATCGTCTTCCATTAAATTGGTGTTTTCACCCTGATTGTGACTCGTGATGTTAGATGTGGGATGATTGGAAGGAGTTGAATCAGCACTTCGATCCCTAACATTCTTGGCCAACACCAGAGAGAGCTATCAAAATATGGTTGATATTGAATGGTATGCTGCTGCTAGACGATCTGAAACTACCGGTATCTCCATGAACCAGAAAAGAGCAAAACACCTGCAACCCAAAGCCGGCCATGACAAAGGAAACTGTTGCTGAGAAAGAGGTGCGAGATGAAAGTGACGAAACCCAGAACCCACAGAAAGAAAACCCAATGCTCCCAATGCCGTCAATCCAATCATAACGAGATGCCTCATCATGACCTTGCCCAAATCATCCATCCATCCAGCCATCCCTATGCACCCCGTTCCCGAATCATTGATATCCTCCTGGGGTATCTCCCCCTCACTTAACCCACCAACCCACCAACCTAGCCCAAGACGGTACGTATCCCATCACATCCCATATCTAGCTAAGAAACTCCCCAACCCCCATCAAGCAGCAACGCTCCTCCCAACACCCCCCCACCGAATCCTCCTCACCATCCCGGCCCCTCCCCCACCCCCCCCAGCACCCGCACCACTCCCCTTTACAAGCTCAGTACCACACCCCGTAGCCGCCGAGGTTGCATTACCAGTACTCCCCCCAAACCCAGTAAACGCCCCCGCCGCACCTTCTTGTCGACCGACCTCCCGGCCAATGACATACCCGGCCCCGAAACCCACGACAGACACCAGCACGACGACGCCGGCTGAGAGGAGCCAGGGGAGGAGGGAGGGGTTGGTGAGGGAGAAGGGGGTTGTTTCGGGGGATGTTGTCATATCGATGTCAGTGTTGGGAGTTGTGGTGGTGGTGGTGGTGGTGGTGCGTTTCTTTTTTGTTGCGCGGGGGGGTTTGTTGTTAGTGGTGGTTTGGGATGGGGAGGTTGGGCGTTTGGGGGGGGAGGTTTTCCCTGTTCCTGTGGAGGGTTGGGTTCTGGAGGGTGCCCCGGGAGGGGGTGGAGCATCGCCGGCCATGAGCTCCGACTCCGGGACCAGGCGGAGCTCCATCGGCTGGGAGCTTGGCACGACGCCCGCGCCCGCGCCGGTGCTGCGGCGCTCTTCGTGCTTGTTGGGCAGGCCGCGGGCGGCGGCGGCGCAAGAGAGGAGGGTGGTCAGTGAGGCGCGCAGGGCCGCGTCGTTGTCAGCTTGGTAGGTGGGGGACATGAAGTTTGGCGGGCCCCGGTGGGAGCGGGAGTGTGGCCGGCTCGGCATGGAGGGGCGGGCGTGTGACGGGTGGTGGTGGTGGTAGTGGGGGGGGACGGAGCTGGTTGAGTGTCGGTGGCTGAGGTGCGACGGGGGGTGGGAGAAGGCGTTGGGCTGGGGCCGGAACACGGGGGTGTTGTTGGAGGGGCGGCCGAGGGCGGTCGCGTTGCCGTCGTCGTCGGTGTCGGAGTCTGTATCCACCACGGCTACCCTCGCGGTTGTTGGGAGCTGGAGGTTCGCGGCCGGGTGTATCGCCTCGGTCGAGCTCGTCATGACGCGGTCCTCCTCGCTCTCCGTCTCATCGTACTCCTCCTGGCTGCTTGTTGCGCCGCCCTGAGTCGCGGGGTGGCCGACGATGAACGAAGCGGGCATGGGGTGTTGTTGTTGCGGGCGTCTCCGCCGCGGTGGATACGAGTTACTGCCGACGCGGAGCCCGGTTGTCACGATGTCCTCGCCGATGGACGACAGCGAAGACGACGACGGCTGGGAGGCGACTTCGACCCAGGACTCTGGATTTGAGAGCATCAGCTCCTGGTCAACCCGCGACGGAGTCGTGTCTGACTGACCATCATTCCGGCCCTGAGGTGAGGGCGCGTTGGACCGCGCGGTCTCACCGGCGCCGATGCCGGTGACGCTGCGCTGCGCTGACTGCCGTGCGCGCTGGTGCGCGCTGGAATCTGATGGCGCCATCACGAAAGGAGTCACTCTATGGGATATCGAAGGAGAAGATGGCACTTTGGTTGAGGTATGTTTGATTGGCGCTCTTCTGCGGAGGTGCGAGATGGCTGGTCTCTCTCTGTTGGCCCCCCGCCTGCCCCGCCCCTGCGAAGTGGAGCCGTGAGACGACGATGTTGGAGGGTTGGAGGTGTGATCGCGGAGTTGGATGGAACGGCAGGTTTGGCAGCGAGCCGATTCGCAGGATGGTTTGATGCAATCCCGCGACTCGGTTCGACGTGTTCCACGGCAGAGCACAAGGTCAGCGGTTGTGTAAGGGAAACTTTGTGTTCTCTGTCCAGCCCAACGAGACAGACCAGACAGAGACCAGACAGGTGCCTTGTTGAGGTCGGGTGGGAGTTGAATCTTGGCAGGCCATTGCAAGCGGCAGGGCAGCGAGCCAAGGGCTGGCAGCGGCCGGAAAGCGGCAGCATGACCCACCTTGAGGCAGAGTGGGGCGGTCACCCGACGTCCCCCGTTCGCTCATTGGCTGGCGCGAGGGTTGTCTGCCCAGGTGCTCCTTGGTCGTGACGTTGCCCAACCCAGACCGAGAACCCCTTTTCCCATTGCGAGCCCAACTGTTGGGGGACCTGGAAGACAGAGGGGCTGGTGCCTATTTCTCTTGTGATATGTTGAAGATTTTTGTCTGTGCCTCTTCTTGTCTTTTGCTCCCCTGTAAGACACAGTCAGTCCAGTGGCTGAGGACCGTTCACAGGACCTCAGTCCCATCTTCCCTGATGAGACTGTCTCCTAGATTAACCCTGGATATTTGGTGGTCATCTGTAAATTTTCATCCTCTAGATCTGGACTCAAATATCAACAACAGGTGTGTCTTTTGACTCCTTTACCGGAAGGTTGGGTGCTGGTGCAAGACATGCGGCCCGTGCACCCGAGACCCACCTGGCTGTTCCCGTTGCTGCCCTGGTGCACCAACCGCCAAGACTGGCCCAAGAAGGGTCCAACTTCGAGTCTTCGGCGCTTCTTCAGCTTCGCTGTGTGTTGTTCATCAACAGCTCGATGGCATCTCGACGCCTGATTCGAGAGGATTTTTGCCTCCAAAATTGTCGAAGGAGTCTCGATCATTTTTAACCTTCGATTGAGTTGAAAATGTGATGTCTCTCGACCACGATTGACTCCGACATTCCGACTCTGGCTCGTTCTCAACATCTCACTCGGAGAGGCAGCAGCCTTGCGGCTGAGGCTCTCGCTTTCTTGCCGCAGACACTTTATATTCGATAGGAGATTCCGAAAGGTTTGGGATGCCCATCTCGTCACCTGGCATGACGGGCAAGCACGTGTGCGGCAACCTTCTCCGGTCTCTGAGTGCCAGGACGAGAACATCTCTCTTCTTTTGGTGTCATGCATCATTCCGCGCCGTATTGAGTCATGCGTGGCTACACAAGGCTGCAGGTTGAAGTATCCAACTCCAACGCCAACTCTGACACGGGCTGAAGACGTCCAATCTCGACTGATCAAGCTGGCTGCTGAAAGCGAGGAGGCATGACGTGGCAAGCATTGCCAGACCTCACCATCTGGTGTGTCGTTGAGGATCAACCCTCCGCGGGGGCCACAAACCGTTGGTCATGTCATGAGCGCCATGATTCATTATCATTGGCGACAAGAAGACCACCCAACCGTCGGTGTCACCATCCTAAAGTCAGCTATGACCACGCTAGAAGGAGCGGTAGAAGGCAGTTTGATTCGCCCATGGACTCCAGAAGAGCCGCAAGAAGTACTTTTCCAGGGTGTGTGTTGGGAGTCGCCTGCCTTTTGTGCGAAACGGACTGAGGGAGTGTTGCTCAGGAGCCTTGTCAATGTCTTGGTGTAATCGGGAGCACCCGACACAGCCTGATCCCAAAGGCGACGGTTCATCTCGACCGAGGTTCCATCCCAAGAAACAACGATGGGTAAAATTGTGGTTGATGAAGATGATGAACTTCGAATGACGTTGATTCAAGCGCATGAGGCTCATGCTTCGTATATGCCGGGCACAATTCCACTTACGGCTTTGGGAAATTGTAAATGTGACCGGGCGTGTAAGTGGCTCACCGAAATATGATATAAACCTCGCTCGCCGGGGCTGTATCTCCCCAGGACGTACCATAAACATGGTCTCGAGAGTCTGCTCGCTTTTCAGTAATCGCCAGAAAATGCCAATGTCCATTGTGAATCTTACCCAGCAGTGGCAGAACATGTAAGCGCTCTTACCCAACCAGACGGAATAAATCTGACCTTGTCACAAGCTGAAGAGACGGATAATGAAGGAAGCTTGCGTCGCACTACCTTTCCAATCAGACACTCTCTGATGATGCCTCGAACCTACCATGTCCGGGGATGGACAAGCTCGAAGTAACCGAGGGGCAGCCATCCCGCCTTAACCGCCTGCCGCTGCATGTGAACCGGAAGATGGAAGGGAGGTAGAAGAAAGAGGGGACGCCAGCGCGCTCAACCCCCCGGGGCCCACGAAACTCCCTGACGAATGCGGCTCCTCCCAAATCTTCGGCCCGTCCTATCCCAGTAAAGCTCCGGGCTGCCACACTCTGCAACCCTTCGACGGGCTTCGCGATGCAAGTTGCTGCCCCGCTACCAATGAGACGACTCTGCATCATGCACATCCTCTTTGGGCATCCCCAACGGCCAACAAGGAACTCGACATGACCACCGCAGACGGCCGGCCCCGGGACTCGTCTGGCATCAACCCCGCTTGGGTCAGATGCTGTCAAGATGCTCAGATGACAACATGATGGGTTATATAAGGGGCTTGATATCCGGGCCTGGACGGGGAGGCTGGACAACTTCGGAACTTCCTTTCTCAAACTCCACGAGAGCCCCTCCTTCTCACCCCCCGCGCTTCTCTCCCCAATACTCTACACTCTACAGCTCCCCAGCTCAACGCAAGTCCTTGAATTTGAACAACATGGCCCAAGATTCCCAGCCCTCGGAGGACAATTCTTCTCCGTACGAGTATCTCGAGCCGTTCTACACCAAGCCAGCTGTTCCACCCGCTCCGCCTCCACAAGAACCGGCGCCTCCGCCCAACCCCCCCGCAGAGGCAACCACAGTCTCGACCTCTGACCAAAAAGAGAAGTCGTCCTGAGCTCGGGAACAAACCAGCTTATGGCTAGTTGAGAATAGTCAGCAGGTGAGCACCCACAACCAAGCCGCCGTCTTGAGCAGGATTCAAGACCCAAGCCCAAAGGAAACTAAACGTGTCTCAAATAGCCGCTTGTCGAAAGATGCGTCCATCGGAACAGCATTGGTCTGAGGCAAACGACGACGACGTCCAGAGAGCAGCTCTTACGCCGAAGCCCAATGATCGATCACCCCGACCAGATGGAATGAGAGGAGATGGCAGGGGACACAGCACAGAATGACACCGTTATTTCTTATTCTTATGCGCGAAATCTACGTTTTCAGGGTCTTCCGGTCTTCCCATTGCCCCCCCCCCCCCCCAACCAGTTTGGGTTTGCTCGGTCGAATTTACGCTGTATCCGAGGTTCAAGAAGTAACGATTCGACACCCCTTCACGTCTTTCCTATTGCCAGTCTGGCTCGTCTCGTTTTTATTTTACTTTTCGCTTTCCTCCCAGCGTCTTACATTTCAATGGAAATTTATTCCAAGGGGGGAACAATTCCCGGAGGAACAGGAGTGCCTCATCGAAAACACACAAGCAGATTGACGGGTGCAATTTTTCAGTAGCAGTAGCAGTTGATGAATGACACCATATATTTGTCTCTCCAGATTACTTCATCCCTCACCCCACCTTTGGCTCACATTTTAAAACCGGAGGAGGTAGATTCGAACGAAAGAAAAAGGGGGGAAGAAATAAAAGAGGCTATAACCCCTTTTTGATTACCTCCTCCTTAATCTCTCAATGTCAACACAGCATATCACCGAGACGTTGACACTTCACCATTTTCTTCTCTCACCGCCCTACCCCAAGTTCACAACAGCCAGTACCCCTCAGCATGTCCAACCCAGCCATGCCCCAAAATCCGACCCGGCCCCAGGCCCTCACTAGACACTTCTGCCACAACAGCCTCGAAGAACGAAGAAAGCCCAGCAACGAAGGGAAGGAAATGCAGAATCAAGACCAGCCCAGAGTCCTGCCGAAAGAGACGCAAGATGGGAGAAGAAAAAGCCAAGAACATCGCAGAAAGGGGCAGACGATGAACGGGACAACGTGGCGAGCTGACGACACTGTTTGGGATGCTGTCTCTGTCACGCGAGGGCTCGATGATACCCGGCCACCACATACACCCCCCAAGCTGCCCTCGAGTTGGCCATGAACATGCACAAAGTGAGTTGCTCTCGACATAAGGTACCGCTAGTTCTCAAATCTGTATTGCGGCTCATCTAGGTTGTTGTTACCTGTAAAATGGAATGCACACCCCAAACCATCCACTCGCCCTTCTCCTTCACCGAGCCCGCTGTTCAATCAGCCAGCGAATCAGACCTAACAACTGCGCCGATTTCCACGAACGACAACCCAAATGTCCCTCCCCATCCCTCACTCCTAGTCTCTCCCCCTCTACTCCCGCCCTCTGCAACCCTACTTGACTCCTTCCACTCCCCTCTCGCTCCTCCCTCCTCCCAACACCTCAACACCCCACCCCCATCTTTCCGTTGTAATAATCAAAACGCACTCAAATCCAACGGCACACTACTCCCCCTCCCAGCCCTATACCTCCTCGCCCCGCCGACAAACTCCCTCGGCTTCGGGAAATTCTCCTCCCCAATAAACTTCCACCTCGTGTCCTGCACCACATACCGACTCCCCCCACCACCACCAACCCCACCACCACTCCCCGCACCAGCCGAAGGCGACGCCCCGCGCCCCGGACTCGGCGTCTTACTCCCCGCACCATTCGGCGCAAGCGTGAAATTGCTCGGGTCGAGCATCGAGCGCAGGGAGGAGGTGCGGCCTGAGGCGGTGGAGGCGGAGTGTGTGATGGAAGGGGGTGGGGGTGGTGGTGGTGCGGGTGCGGCGGAGGGGGGAGGGGGAGGGGCGGGTGCGGAGGGTGGGGGGCTTGGGGCTGCGGCGCGGGGGGGTGCGGCGCCTGGAGGTGGTGGTGGTGGGGGAGGGGCGGGGGGCGCGCCGACGCTGGAGGCTGCGCGGATGGCGGCTTGGGCGGCGATGCTTTGGGAGATGTTGCTTGTTGAGGATGGTGGTGGGGGGGGGGGGAGGGGTGAGCGGGATGGTGCTGGTGGGGGGCGGGGAGCGGCGGACGGAGGAGGTGGTGGAGGAGCTGGGGGAGGGGGAGCTGCGGATGGGGGTGGCGGGGCGGGGGCGCCGGGGAGAGGTGGTGCTGATGAGAAACCTGATAGGGCCGAGGAGGGCTTCCTAGAGCCGGGAGGCGGCGGCGGCGGCTTCTTGCCGATTGGAGGGGGTGGCCTTTTCGGGATCCGCAGACTCGGTGCGCTGGCGGTGCCGGGGAGTGATGGTCGGCCGGGGATGGGCGGCGCGGCTCCGGGCGGTGGCCTTGGGGCGGATCGCGGCAATGCTTCCGAGTCTGATAAGTAGGAAGCATCTCGGTTTGCTGAGAGAAAGAGTCAGGTTTGCAACAAGAGTAGGTAGCAAGTCCGGGTTGTTTCTTACCACCAGTATCAACACCTCCTCCTGTTTTCCTCAGCTTCGGCATGCCCCCCGCGAATAGCCCACCCAACTGTGGCGGACCTTCCATGCTCGACGTGGCCGAGTGTCCTCTATCGCCCTGATCGCTGTTGCTTCTCGCTCGGTTTCCAGGAATCGGAGGGGCGAGGCCACCGGGGGCCTTCGGCATGCCGGGGATAGGTGGCGCACTGAGCCCAGAAGGGCCCGGACCGCCCACGGACGACACCTTGCCTATTTGTGGTGCGGAGCGGTCATTCGTGACAGCCTTCTTGAGCGCTCTCCCCTTGTGAATATCTGCGAGGAGTGCCCCCTGTGAGCGCGTCAGTCTGGCACCTCGACCATTGGGAGGTGGTTCAACGGACCCTTGCCGGCGCAGCAGCTGCTGAAGGCGGCGGTGGCGGCGGAGGAGGAGGAGGAGGACCGCCGAAGCCCGGCGGCGGAGGCGGGGGTGGTGGTGGTGGAGGAGGCATGGTGGGGGAATCTAATCGAAGATGTTGGTCGAGGAGGCGTGGCTTGGGCCGAGTCGGGTGTCGTCGTCGTTCGATACAGGTGAGGTGGTAGTCTCGAGAATCGAAGGTCGGGCGATAAAGTGTATTAGAGTCCTCGACGTGGAGGTCTAGTGCGGGCCGACGGTTTTGGAGACTCAACGACAAAGGGCAGCGAGATGTGATAGGCAGTTCAGATGGTGGTGTTGGAGAGTTGCCTGGGTTGAGCTGCGTCACTGGGCCTGGGCTGAGCTGGGATCAACAGTGGACCAATGTCGAGCGCCACAACGTGGACGGGGAGAGCTTGGCGCCAAGGTCTTGGCAGCTTCAGAAGTTGACTGCCACATTGTTTATCAACTGCTCGAGGGACACAGTTGTGCAGTTCTTTCTGGTTTTATTGGTATAAACTATCGCGTCTTGACAGTCAAATACAGCCAGAAGCTTGGTCAGTGTATGTTCAGTCAATTGTATCACGCTATAGTCTTCTCACCACTGGCAGAAACACAGTGCCAGCCTGCGCCCCTCTATTTGCAACTGCTAACCCCATCATATGCGCTTAACCAAACAGTTGTGGGGTTTTCGTCCAATTGAGGCGAGAGCATGCGAGGATCTGCGGCATGTGGCTAGCTCAGGGACTCTGTTTCGACATCAAGGGACCTCAACCAGCCCATTTTCAAGATTTGCCAGCACCGACATTACACTTCACCCCTCCTTTTCTGGCCGTTGACTGAGTCTGACACCCGCAATTCTTCTTTGTAACCTCCAACTCGGGACCCGACAGAGATATCGCCAACCAAGCACCCAACCCAGGCGGGCACTGAGTCTCGAGTAACGAGCCACCAGACCTCGCACAGGTCAGAAATAAGCTTGTTCTCTCACTCACAGCCACAGCTGCACCGCCAGCCATGCTACGCCGACCCTATCAACCGGCCTCAGGGCTGCGGCTCTGCCAGGCTTGCGAGCTGGTCTCTGGACGGCAATGGGCACAGCCAGCCCGCCGGCCCTTGGCTACTCGCCTTATTCAGACGTCTCGGTCAACCCCTATCCGCGCCATTGCTGTGCGCTCTTTCACCACCTCGCAGTCGTGCCTGAAGGCGAAACGCTCGCAGGACTCGCAGACCCCTGAAGCCACACAAAGCAGGTTCGGCAAGACCGCCCCCTCAGCAACTTACCACCCGCCCGGGATAGACTCGGCAGCCGTCGCTTCTGCTGTCAGCCGCGTCCTCAAGGCCTTCCTGGGTCCTGTGGGAATTCCCTCCGAGGAGGCAACTCTCACCGCCCTGCAGGCGCTCGCGCAGATCGATGTAAGGCCGGTGGCAGACGCCGCTGAGCGCCGCTCAGAAGACAACGGCGCCGAATCCCGCAGGCCAGCCTCGCAGCTGTTGGGTTTGGAAGGCGCCGTCTCGAAAACGGGAGAGCCGGCCCGTCCCCAGAGGATCCCCTCTCAGCGGGCACAGGAGGTGATCGACAAGATCTCCGATGCCGCGTACACCATTGTCACCGAACCGACAGTGGTCATCACCCGCCAGATCCTCGAGACGTATGTGCGGCTCCAGGCCCGTCTTGGTCGCCCGGAGAGCTTGCCGCAGATTCTCGGTCTCTTCGCGACCAAGCCCACGCCCAAGATGACTTCGGGGGGCATCAAGTACGTCGAGCGCAACCCCAACAAGGCTGACAACGCCGTCGATCCTGCCGTCGCCGACGTGGCCCTGGACGCCGCAATCGAGTCCAAGGATCTCGGGGTTACTCTGTCCATCCTGGAAGCGACATACTCGGCCAAGCCATTCCTTCGGGCAAAGCTCATCAAAAAGGCAGCCCTGCCTGGGCTCGCCGTTGCTGGTGTCCCCGTGGCCATCTACTACGCCGCCACCGAGCTAGCCCAGCTCCAACACTCTCTGGAGCCTAAGATTGCGACCGGCATGGCCTTCGCGGGGGCTATCTGCTACGTGGGGTTCACGGCGACCATTGGCATGGTGGCGCATTTCACCGCCAACGACCAGATGAAGCGGGTAACCTGGGCCCTCGGCACGCCGCTGCGCCATCGCTGGCTCTACGAGGAGGAGCGCCTAGCCCTCGACAAGATTGCCTGCTCCTTCGGCTTTTCTGAGGAGCACCGGTACGGCGAGGAGGAAGGAGAGGAGTTTCTGTTCCTGCGCGAGTATATTCTCAGCAGGTCCATGATCCTAGACGCGGTCGATCTCATGGCGGGCATGAACTAGATTGCGGATCGGCCGGGAGCTTGCGACTGGGGGGGAAACGGCGGGAGCTGATGATGACGGTGACAGGACGAAGGCAGTGCGCGGTGTGTCGTGGGACCCCAGCGGCTTGGCGCGCTGCAGCGACAAGTTCAACGAGCGGAAACGTTGATCGTCGCCATTCGCACCCGGGCCAACCCTTGGCCCCGACCTGCCTTGCCGCCGCTGTCGCGGAGTGATCGACCGTGGGGCGCGATGGCGCTGCCGCAACTTGGTCATGACCGCCAAGCAGTGTGGAGCAAAATGTCAATCTACTCTGTGCATGCCAAACCGCCGAGATGGGATCCAAGCCCATTCATCTCAATTGCTGTGCAAGGCTCTTTCTGCGGCTTCCCATGCCCTCTCGCCCGTATTTACAAGCCATGCTGATGATGTTATTCCTGGTGGAGCTGCTCTTCGCCAAAGATGACGCCTGTTACACCTACCCGGCGCCCAACACACGCCCCCCTCCGGGCGTTGGTCTAGGACCCCTGTCAACAAACGCCGTCCGCTCGCTCTCCAACCATCCATCTCCCCGTTGACTCTATCGACTTTCGGGGCTGGGGGGAGGGGGGTAGGGGAGGGGTCTTCGGATGCGGTTGCGGTTGCGGAACCGGCGCATCAGCGGGATGCGGGAGCCCCGTCTGGGGTTGGCAGTAACAGCACTTACATCCACACTCCTACTCCTCCTCCTCCGCCACCACCCCCCTCCGCCGTTGCACCGCAGACCTGTCATGCGATCTTGGTATAAAAGGGTCCCTCCCCGGGATCTCATCCACCCTGGCTTCCGGGAAGCAAGCAACAAGCGTATCCACGACAGGGTCCCGACGCCACCAGGGGTTTGATGCTGGTCTTGTGAGCACGCTAGCTTCAGGACAACATCCTTACCGCTATTCTTGACCAAACGCATCTTATTTTTTTTCTTATTAGTATTTGTTTGCCTCCTCTCCCCTCCGTCTTGTCTGTTCTTTTTCTCCTTCCCTTCTTTTCGCCCCAGCATAGCATGGCCGGTGGTTTTGATCCCATCGACCCCGAGAAGTGTGAGCACTATGCCGGCTTCGCTGCCCACTTGGACCGGAGGTCCTTCGACTTCATCTACTGGTTTCTTTTTGCCCTTGTCATAGGGATGCTTTTCCTGTCATCATGGAAATACAGCGGGTGAGTTCCCCTCCCTTCCCTCAAATCCACCCCAGATACTAACAACATCAACCCCAGTGACATGGAAAAGATCCGGCTCCAGGGTCTCGAGCCCGGGTCGAGAGAATACAAGAACAAGATGGTCAAATGCATGGCCATCTGCAGCATCTACGCCGTCATCTCGGTCGTCTCGGTGGTTATGGAAGTCTACGCCCTCATGGCCCTCCAATTCTGCGACGGCGAGGACCTCATGCCCCTGTACTGGTCCACGTGGACCATGATGCAGGTCGGCTCCGTCATCGCCATCTTCGGCATCATGCTAGCCATGTTCAACAGCCTGCGCGGGAACAAAAACCCGTAAGTCCCTTCCCGGTCCCCCGTCCGAACGGCCCTGCCCCTCCGCCCAAACACCGGTTTCATCATAGTGGAACCTCCCCTCACCCCACACCATCAACACGCTTTGTTCACGACCATGTGGCTAACACACAGCCTCCGGGGGCTTCTAGACCGTGGGCCCTTGCACTCGGAACCCCCGTCCTGGTCGTCGCGGGCATCGGCCACGCCGTCCACGGCGCCATGCGCAAGCGCGTCAAGCGCGTGCGCTCCCTGAGCCGCGGCCGCAGGCGTGCCCTGTCCGCTGCCAGCGGCTCCAGCCGCAGGCTTGACGCGGGCGATTTGCCCATTAGTAGACAGTACGTTCTCCCCTTCTCCCCCCCCTTTTTCCATAGCAGTAATTAACACCCCTCACCAAAGGCAAACCCTCCGCGCCGAAGACTCGGAAAAAGAGGAATCCGAAATCACCGCCAAGTTCCTCGGCTTCACCCCCGACGGCGCGCCCATCATGCGCTTTTCCGTCGACGACTTCCCCCCCGGCCGGATTATCGAGCCCGAGCAGGGTGTCATTCTTGGGCGGGGGAGGAGCCATAGCGGCGGCGGCGGTGGCCGCGCCGACGGCCATGGGGTCATCATTGCGTTTAAGAAGGCCATGACGGTTGTGCCGAGTGGTGAGAGTAGTGGGAGTGAGAATGAGCAGAGTGAGGTTGGGCTTGGGGGTGGGATTGGGGTTGGTGGGGGGAGGGGTGGTGGTGGTGCGAGGCGTGGGAGGACGGGTAGTTTGGGGGGGCCGTCCAACTACGCTGTTGCTGGTGCGAGGGTTGTCGAGGAGGAACCATTGCCTAGTCACAGTCCTAGTCCGAGACCGAGTCTGAGGTTTGGGCCGGGGCCGAGTCGGACGACAGTGAGGATCCAGTCGCCGGTGGTGCCGCCGCAGGGGGATTCGGCGGTGTGACAGCGCTTGGAGGGTTTCTTATGACTTCGTTCTTTTTTTGGCTTAGAAAGCGAGGGTTGAGATTTCGGCATCACATACAAAGGATCTAGCGGGGCTTGGATTGGATCGGGGCAAGCCCTGGGCTGGGCTTAGAGCGAGGATTGATGACGGGTACACATTGTCATCACCATCGAGGCGTGGGCAAAACGGCGTGGGTTTTTTTTTTTTTGGTGGTACATCACATGTATTTCCCTGGGATTCAGCTTTGGGATCTTGATTTTTCTTTGGCTTTGGCAAGTTACCTAGATAGCGAGATAGCATTGTCTTCCACTGTACTGTTTGTTTCACCTTAGTTAAGCCGTTTGCCAGACCGTCCATCCATCGTCTTCCATTCTCGACGACAGATCCGTCTTGTACAACAATCCCACACATCTTACATCATCTCAGTATTATCTGTGTCTGTCTGTATCCGCAACCACGTTCCATCAATCCGAGCAGTCATTCGCCCCGAGCCTACCCTTATCCCCAGCGCGCCGGGATCAAGCATGTCTCATGCCGTGCCCCTCATCGTCAGCCCAGCCACGAGCTCTGTTCAACACAGGGCAGGCAGCAAGACCATGTGGCTTGTCTGGTTGGATAGGAAGTCGTTTGCATACCATACATAGGATAACTTGGCTGTCTCACAATTTTGCGCAGTCTCTGTTTTCTTCGCCCTCCTTTGGGCCGGCTGGCAGGCAGCGGTAACGATACACAGCACCTTGTCCCTGCCCTGCGCGTTTCGCCCTATTTCTGGGCGATCGGCGAAGAGCCTCCTTCCACGACTTCAGTTTACCTTGCTGACCAAGCTTGGTTGGGGGGGGTTTACGGTTGTTTCGGGGGCTACGGTGCGGCACGGCGAGTTCGTTCACTTACTCCGTACCTACATGTACATGCTTGCTTGGCTAAGGGGGGGATGCAGGATCCAGAGGCTCAAGCCAGGGAGGAAAACTCTGGATGAATGAATTGAAAAAGGTGGGGGGGGGATCAAATCTTCGGTTATCAGGGTAAGAATCAACGTTAAATTTGTTTGGCCGTCAAACAAACAGCCACGGCGAGGCCAGGCAAGGGGAGCAAAACCTCCTGCTTGGGCTGAGTGGGCATCTGTCGTGGTGGGCGTCGATACATCACAAACACACACACGCAACGCGGCACGTTGTGCTGCGTCGTCGGGAGTTGCATTCCCGCCTCGACCCTGTCCGTAGATCTGTCAGATCTGGGCTAGGCCCTTCTCCCAAGAGGCTGGGCGGCAGCATCCGATTCGCCCTTGACACCAAGAAAAGTCTTGGGGGGTGCTGCGGCTTGGGTTGCATCCCGGGAGTGGCGTGCCCCGGATCCCCGGTTGGGTGGGTTTGATAGGGGTCTGATGACGACGAATCTCCCATCTTTGCTCTGCTTGCATGGGTGGCATGAGATGGGACCGTGGGGATGTGAACAGCGGGCTGCATGAAGAGAGCGATTCAGACCGCTAATGCGTGGGGAACAATTGTGGCTGGGCTCCGTTGATCACTTGATGAAGACGACGACCAGGCAGTTGGGACATCGAATTGCTGGAGACAGCGGGCGGGGGGAAACGGTGACTGAAAATGTCATCGGAGTGAAACCGGCGGTCACTGAGTCAGACAACTGACACACAGGAGCCGGAGCTGGAGGTCCAGCGAGGCGGAGAGGAAGGGCTGAGTTGAGACAGGCGTGGAGTGTTTCAGAAAATCAAGAATGATCTTCGCCGTTCGTCCAGAGCCAAGCCTGATGATATCCAGGGCAATGGAATCAGCGAGATGTCGGCATTTGCTCCCTGCCCAATGCCTGGTGCAGCTCTCCCGTCCCGTCCGATCAGTTTTCGGCGCTTTTCAATTTGTTTGTGCCTCGGACCGTTATCAGATCCCCCGCGGCGTGTAAAAAAACAAAGACACGCAATCTCAGGTTTCTTCCCTTCTTGCAGCGGCCTCGTCAGCATTGGCACGGGGTGTTATTAAACTTCCAATCTCCGTGAGCCGCCCTTTGGCGGACTTTGCCGTCTCAACACGGAACCTCACTACTCGGCAGGTGGGAGAGACGGAGAACGG
Organism: Chloridium humicola; assembly: GCA_027569505.1. Lineage (NCBI taxonomy): Eukaryota > Fungi > Ascomycota > Sordariomycetes > Chaetosphaeriales > Chaetosphaeriaceae > Chloridium > Chloridium humicola. The sequence continues at coordinate 38,929 of JAPDFF010000069.1, read as the reverse complement.
TTGAGGACAGTAAGCATCACATTTCTAACTCCTCCCTCTTCTTTCCGCGTGCATCATGCCCTCCCGGCCCGTCCAATCTGGAAGATTTCACCCGTGGGACGGTCGTCGCTGCGAAGTACCGGCCAAGAGCTGCCATCCGCCTTGGCCAGCGACACCTCGAGCTTGGTGCCCAAGATCTTGAAGGTCGACTTCGCAGTATCAATTGGTCCATACAGCGGCACCTGGGCCTTGTACCGCTTTGGCGTGGGGGCATCTGCCGTGAGCAGGTCGAGGTCCAGGTCTTGCTCCCGAAAGTCCACCTTGGAGGCCTCCTTGTCGATCTTCTTGAGGAAGAAGGACGCGATGACAGCTGTCGGGGTCTGGTAAAAGTCGTGCCTGTGAGAAGGGAGATAAGCGCGTGTTCCGGTTGGGCCGCAATGGTGGTGGCGGTCAAAAGCGCGTTGCTTTTTTGCGAGCCATCAGGGTGTCCGCAGGCACAGCCCGCCTTGGCTTGCGCTTGGCCATGAAAACACATTCGTCGAGCAGCTGCCAAGAGAATGTTGAGGAAACACGGGAGTGCTCACCTGACCGTCTCCAGCAATTCTTCACCCCCCGAACCCGTCGGGCCCTTGCCGGCCGCGTCCTTGTTTCCGCTCCCGACAAACAAGTGCCGGTCCTTGGTCTTGCAGCCCTCCAGCTTCAAAAACTGGTCGAACTCCAGGACGCGGCGCTTGCAGCACGTGTACCCCTTGCTGCCTTCGTGGAAAAGGGGGGCGCCGGGGTGGTGCACACACGTCTCCCCTTCCCTGCTGGCACCCTTCTTGTAGGTGGCACCGCAGCCCTTCCGCCTGCAAACGCGCCCATCAGGAATCTCAACCTTCTCGTCGTCGTCCTCGGATTCTGGCGCCGGTGGCGGCGGGGTGGGGATGTGCTGTGGTGCGGCGACGGGGGCGCGGGGCGGCGGCGGAGGGAAGTTCGCGGCCTGGAGGAGGGCGGGATCGGCTTCCTTCTTCTCAACCTTGGGCGGCAGATCGGTGGTGCTGTGCTTCCCCTCGGTGCAGGGCTCGATAGTCATAAACTCCTCAAAGGTGAGAACGCGCGGCTTGCAACACTTCCATCCTGCGCGAGGGAAGTCGTGGTTAGCTTGGCAGTCGCAGGAGAGCAATTGCGAGAGTCATTGCGCCGGGGAGCTGCAGATGACGCCTCAGACGGCTGGGCTGTAGAACGTCAATGACATACCTTTCTGTCCCTCGTGGAAGACGGGGGGCCCGGGGTGGTAGCGGCAGACCTCCTCCGAGTCTGTGTACATCTTGCCGCAGCCCTGGTGGACACACTTTTGCGCCATGTTGGTGTTATTGTTCGTTCCGTGGTAGACAGACGGTCCTGGTGATGACGGTTCCAATTCGGCTTGCCCACAGCTGTTGACGATATCCCTGAAGTTGGTATTCCCAGAAAATGTGCCGGCGGTTGGGACGGAGGAATCGGGCCAAAAAGACAGCTCGAGGCAGACGAAACAGGAGGATGCTCGCGGATTGGTGTGTGGAATGTCTCTCGAAGAAAATGGAAGCTTCGCAGCCAGAAAATGGATTGCTTGCCAGGCTGAGAAGGTGGGGGCGGGGAACCTGGTCCAATGCCAGGGGTCGTCAAGCTTGTCCCGATCTTGCGCTAGCCTTGAATGGTCTAGCGTCATTGGAGATCTTGCGTTGACAGGGGTCTTCTCTCCTTCCCACGACAACGACATGTGCATTCTGGACTTCTGATCAGAGCTTCAACTTCGACCATTCTCGCAGGCTTCTCTCATTTTCAACTTATTTTTATCTGTTAGTATTGGAGTTGCAGCTATGCGTGTCACGACACGTCTCTTCCAGTCCTGCAGGATCACCTTCTTCACCCGTGAGACCTGCGGACTCTGCACCCAGGCCAAGTCGGTGCTGTCGGATGTCTGGGATAAGAAGCCATTTGCCTACAAGGAGGTCAACATCGTCAAGCCGGAATCCAAGGCGTGGCGGGATTTGTATGACTTTGACGTCCCTGTGGTAAGTGTCCTTGGCCAAGCAGCCACCAACTGCAAGCAACCTCCGCCGCTGTCCGCCGTCTCACCCACACCCTCAATCATGACCAGATCCACATCAGCAAGACCCAGGCACCCGAGGAAGACCCAAAGCTTTCATCCAAGGCTGTCAAGTTGATGCATCGCTTTACTGTCGAGGAGGTCTTGTCGAAAATGGAGTCAGTTGAGAAGTGACATGGCCACGCCACTTCCGGTTCTCTCCGCACGTCCATGGGCGTGTACTACTCGAGGTTGGGCATTGAGGCAGGACAATTTCAAAGAATTACCTCATTGCATCGCGCCAGTTACACCTCTTCCAAGATCTACACCAGCCGCGCGGAATCTATCTGGCCAAAAATGCTGTTCAACCGCCCTCCGGGGGTAGTCACACGCCCTCAATACGAACCGCCCTTCTTCCCCTTGGCTTTACCCCGAGCGGTGGCCAACGTGTCTGCCATGACGGCACCCAAGGCCGTGTAGTCGGTTGCGACGCTGACCATGTGAAACCCCTTATCCGCATACTCCTTCGCTTGCTCGCCAGAGGTGCAGTATATCCCACACTTCTTGCCGGCTACCACGGCCGCCGTCAAGATGCGATCGATGGCTTCGTTCAATTCTGGCGCCATCTTGCCGTCAATTATCGGAAACCCGATGTTGTTGCCAAGGTCGAATGGCCCGACGAAGACGACGTCTGCGAGCAATGCTATTTCCTCCACCACCTCCAGCGCCTCGCGAGTCTCGATTTGTACCATCGTCAGGAGGCTGTCGTTGGCCTGCTGCAGATACTCCGTGAAGGTCAATCCGGGCTCGAAGTTCTGGAGCGCAAAGGGGGAGCCGAATCCACGTCGCCCTTCTGGTGGAAACTTGGCGGCAGCAACTAAGGCTTTCACCTCGTCCACGGTTCGGATCAGGGGTACTAATATCTTGAGGCCGGTTAACGAACGTTGAGCCGAGACATCGGAATTTGGAATCCAGCCATACCCCATGTGCTCCAGTATCCAAGGCTCCTACTCCTTTGTTAGCACCTGCCAAAACGAATCACGGGGCTGGACCAGGCGCTCACTCTTTACCATCCAGGGTTGAAGATCGGGGATGCGGACGATCGGCGATACCCCCAGAGCTGCGATCGCAGGAACTGCCTCGTGCATGGCCGCATCTGTGAGGCGTTAGGGACTCGCTCAGTAAACGCCATGCAGCACCAGGGGTTTTTTCCGGCGAACGATCTCGTACCGTCCATATTTCCATGTTCACAGTCCACCATTATCCAATCTGCCCCTGCCCTAGCCAGGATTCTTGAGATGTTGGCTCCTGGCAGCATCTGCCAGAAGCCCATAGCGGGACGCTTGGCCTCGGCGAAGACCTGCTTCAGCCGGTTCGTCCTCAACATTTTGGAGCTCGGGTCCATGCTGGGTACTGATCGAAGTTGTCGAACAAAAGGGGGGTAACCAAGTCTCAAGTTCAAGGGTGTTTGTAAATGACAGCAGGCAGTCGGCCTTTGTGATATCCCACTCCAAAAACGGGCTGCTTTCCTGCTCATGAGGAGGTTGAGAAAGTAGGCGTCTATCAGAAGATTCCAACACAAAGAGAAGTTGACTGGAGAGGTGCCAAACACTTCAGAATCTGACGTGAGAACTGCCGACCCCCACCTCCTTGGGAAGCAACAACCGACGTTGGATTTAGCTTCGCGGGGTAGCTCCATCCCCCACTCTCACCCCCGCCATCCACTCACAAGCAGCAACCAACCATCTCCAACCCAAGAGGAGAAATTGAGATGAACTCAATTGAGTTGCTTGTAGTATTCTTTGATCCCTTGTTCACAGCACATTAACTCCTTCTGGTCCATCTCAAATCTCTCTGAAGTCTCCTGCTCACATCTCCGGATGTTACACCACTCGGTTCTCGCTCCCTCTCTCCTCAACTTCGTCGACCAAAAGAACGAATTCCTCCGCCTTAAGCCCGTCGAAATCCGACGACATCCCGATATCCAGATCCAGATTCCGATCTCAAGCTTCCGTTTTCGAACCACACCCGATCTTGGTTACTTCCGACAAGATGTCCTCCACACAGCACGTCCCCCCTTGTCCCACAGACGTTCGGCTCAACCATGCTAACTCACCCTAAGTCAAGCCATTTCAAGACTCTTCGGACTGTGTGTCCCACCCACCTAGCCCACTAGCCCCAAGCCTCAGTGTCCCTAAGATCCAGGCAATGAAAACGAAATGCTTAGCGAAGGCTTGCAGATGAAGTGATACATACTCTAACCATGGGGTAACGTATTTGTAGATCTGGTTGTGTGGCTTCTTGGCTGGCAAGTCATGTGCCGTGTCATATTGTCTTACCCTTTCCTTGACTTCGTTGTTGGTGGGGATGGGATGGCTGGCTTGGAATGGGGTTGGTGTTGGTGACAGGTTAACTGCCCAGGCTTGCCAGGGAGGGTATTTGAGCACATTGTCTGTCGATGGTTGATGATGGGATGGGTTTTGTTGGAGGCCTCTTTCAATTGTGATGGATTGGTGTCTCTGATGCAGAACGGGGGCCCTGGACCAAACGGAAAGAAGACTCCGTTCTTTGGTTTCTTGGGCTTGGGGTGTAGATTTAATGAAGGGGATATCTTGGCTTGATGTGTTGTTACGGTCTTGCTCAAAGAGAAAGAAAAAGAAAGAGGAAAGTTTGCAGCCAAATGGGTCATTGAGAAAAGGACATGAAGAAGAAAAAGAAGGAAGAATGTACATGTAAAACCAAACAATACCAGGATTACCATACGTTGCGTTGAAACGGATTTCTGTAAATGGGGCCAATGACGGCTAAACGCCCTGCCCCTGAGCACCGGTTTATAAGTTGGGCTGCCTGGCCTGATTTCCAACGAGCCATTGCGGTCTCACTCAGACTTGTCGGTGGTGCCATGGTTCGGGTTTGTGTAAATAGCTAAACGCCCTCCACGAAGAAACCCTTTCCTGGAGGCTGTGAAGCCACAAGCCATTTTTTTTGACCGACTTCGTTCGAGCCACAACTCAACCGTTCTTTTTATTGTTTATTCCACTTTCGAACTGTCTGTTTCAAGCAAGAGTCGGAAATTGTTAGTCGATGGACGTCAGAATAGGGACTGCTTGCCATGAGCAAGCCGCTGTTTCATGTCAGCCATTGATGCTCAAACTCCAATATCTCAATCTTCTCGGAATATCTGTCCAAGCCTTACAGGTCTCATGGAATCCATCGGGATACACGAGATAGGGATGACCAAAGGTAGAGGCTGAGCAGGGACAGTTGTCACTAAACGGGGTCTGGAGGAGATGACAAGTCCCGTAGTTCTGAGCAGCAGCCATATAGTAAAGCCAAAACGTTGGAGCGGTCCGGGGACCTTTTTTCAGTTGCTTCTCGCATTTACTGGTGGACCAAGAGCCTGAGTGATGTGTTGATCTTCCGCTTGTTGGCAAGCCTCAGGGGAAAAGGGACCACCCCGGCAACATGATCCCCCGCTTCCCACATACCCCGATAACTCAACTGCCCCACCAGCGCGATAAGCCGATAAGGCAGCTGCATCAATGAAGCTTCGCGTCTTGCAGCAACACACCGAGCTCTCAATAACACCAGACGATTCCCAATTCTTGCCAATCCCGCGACTGAAAACAGACGAGCCTCCTTGGGACCCAAGGAACCAAGCGACAGGGCCGTGACTCAGAGAACCCGCCGCCTCTGCCATTACTCTGTCGTCGGCTGGCTGTAACCGCGACTACTCCGAGGTCCTGATTGCCCTTCCTGGTTTCCGTCGCCATGTCGCTGAACAGCTATGTTGAGAGTAAGGAGCTTGTTTCTTGGCTGTTGGGGTATATTGCTGACCTGCGGTTGTAGAGAAGGTGTGCATCATCACCACCGACGGGCGGAATCTCGTCGGCACACTCGCGGCGCATGACTTTACTACCAACCTTGTATGTCACATCCCCATTTCCCTCTTCCACCCCCCGCCCACCCTCTTCTCCAGTTTTTATCTTAGGTTGCTAACCAATTGCCACCGCCAGGTACTCCGAGACACAGTCGAGCGCGTGATCCGCACGCCAGACGATGGCGAGCCGTCAGCCGAGGTGCCGCTCGGTGTGTACATCATCCGCGGCGAGAACGTGTGCCTGGTCGGGCTGGTGGACGAGGCGCTTGATGCGAGCATCAACTGGACCGAGGTAAAGGGGGCGGTTATTGGGACGACGAAACACTAGTTGGTTGGCGGGCCTTTGCGCCAGGTGTGCTTTCGAGGCAACCACGTTTGGTGGTTGGTGTCAGGAGTTGGGGGAGGAGGATTGGGTAGCCGTGGCGATTGGAACGTGGGAGGATAAAGCCGCGCCGCGGTACAGAAAAGAGGAGGATACGGCCGCTTTACAGAATGCGGTGATTAGGGGTTTTGCGCGGGCGCCTTCAAGGGTATGCCTCTCGATCCGGCTTGCTTTTCCCCTCACGAACGTTCTGCTGACACCGCAAGAGAGAGTTGGACTGGAATCCTGCGCCCGGATCTTCACAAATTTACATCACATTGAGATACCCAGAATGAAACAAGCCGAGTCTATCGAATCAAAACATGGTCCATTCACCAGGTACTACATTACGCGAAAACCTGCTTCAGCAGCACATCCGCAAAGATATCCTGACCAGGCGACTCAAGCATCCTGTTGATCCTGTTGGCCTTGCGCACGCTCAGCCAGCCCATGGTATCACCAGGGACCTCATCAACGGTGACAGCATCCATGGGGTCCTCGGGGTTCGTCTCCACCGTGCTATCATTCTCGGCCGGCTTCGCGCGCATGCGCCTGTCGATGACGTGCATGCCCCTGGTCCACTGGCCGCACGTCTCGACGCGGATGTCCTCGGGCTTGGAGACCGTCTTCCACGCCGGGTGGTCGCGCGTCATCATGTACCAGACGCACAGCGGGTCGTGGAGGGACAGGCCTTCGTCATGCCCCAGGCCGAGCATCGCGTCGATCTTGTCGAAGGTGCCGTTCATGAAGGTGTCGGTCCACTGCGCGAGCGGGCTGCCGGCTGCGATGAGGGGTTGGATCCTGTCGTTGAAGATGCGCTTTCGGAGCTCGTGCGGGGTGGTGATGTCGAGCGGGAAGAGCGTCAGCTTGAGCTGGCGAGACAGCCTCTCCGGGTATGGCGGGAGGAAGGACTGCCCGTGGATGGCGGGCGGCATATTTGCTGAGGGGACCTGCGAGGTCAAGGCGTAGACACGGGCCGCAGCGACGGCGTCGGCCATGCAGTTGAACTCGGAATAGGGGCCCACGTTGCCCTCGACATGGACAGCGCCGCCCATCACGACAAGCTCCTTGACGCGCAGGAAGGTCTCGGGGTCCTCGGACGCAGCCAAAGCGACGTTGGTCAGCGGGCCGACGGCGACGATGGTGATGGTGTTCTCAGGCTCCTCCTTCAGGATCCGGAGCATCTCCTTGTGGGCACGGGTCTTGCTCGGGGTGAAGAACCTCGAGTACGAGGGTGGCTCAACCGAGCTGTCAGAGACGCTTGGGCTGTCCTCAAAGAGGGTGCGCCAGGTCTCGGCGGGGGAGAGATGGGGGTGCTTGGGATTGTTAGGGCCATCATGTTAGAGTCAGGGGTAACAACAAACCCACCTTGTCATGAACACCATGCAGACCGTCAGCGCCATCTGCTTCTATCAGCTTTATATACACGGGAAAATCAATTTTGGGAGTATCTCCTTACGGAAATGGTCAGCCACGAGCTGCTCATCCTCGAGAGCGTGCTCGGCGCCAACAGCCACGATAGGCTTGTAGGCTTCCAGAGCATCATAGGTAGGCAAGCCCTTGGACTTCCGCCAGGCCATCTCCTTCTCGAGCACGTGGAACAGGGCCACAACATTACGCAGACACCTGGAACAGCCGTGTCAGACAAGCTGGCGCAGACAGTAAGACACTGTCGTACCTCTGCAGCGGCACGTTGCCGTATGTGACCGAGATCATGGCGACCTCGAGGTCCTCGGGCGAGGCACTGAGGGCCAGCAACAGGGCCAGCACATCGTCGACGCCTAGGAGGTGAGTTAGTATCAAGCATACTCGACTCGAAAGACTGAACACGGACCTGGGTCGGTATCAATGATGATACGGTTCTTGGGCGCCATGGTTGGTGGCTGCGGAGTGCGGGGCTGAGGAGGGGCACCGCGTCGTCTGAAAGTGAGAACAGAGATGTGAGATGAAAGGACCAAAATTGTCTCTGTCGGTATAGAAGATTCTGATCAAATCGTTCTCTCGAGTCTGAGATGCCTGAGTTCCTTACAGACTCAGATGTCACTTCTGGTTGGGCAGGAAAGAAGACACAGATTCAAAGACGTCGAGCCTGAGACATCAACTCGTTGCGGATCTGCAGCCAATCCTATCTCCAGAGTCCCACCCTCCCACCTTCCTCATCGGCGTTCGCCTTGCCCCGACACCGTCGAAATCCCACAAACTGCGAGCCACAAAGCCGTTGATAACCTGGATTTGGTGGCAACCAGTGGATCTGACACTTTCTCACCGAGGTTCCCTGGGTTGGGCAACCCTTCATCAGAGGGAGTTGATTGTTGACCGCCCAACTGCTTGGGATCATTGGATTTCCACATTAGATAAGCACTTACACAGTAGAGGATTATTGCCTCGATAAGCATGGCTAGGTGTCAGGGGCTCCGTGGGGTGTGCTTTCTCTCTTTCGTATCCCGTCATCATAGATCTCGTAGAGTTTGGAATCAGTGTCAATGAAATGCAACCGAATTGTCAGGGGTCGGTCCTTCTTGTTTCACTTGCCCTCCTTGATCTTGCCTTCTCCTGTCCCCTTTCTTCCAGAACGCTGCCAGAACACCGGGCTGCAGGTCTGTTGCATCCAGTCACGTGCAGCCATGCTGCCAAGCACCGCTAAGCTTGGGACGCGACTGCACACCCTTGCCACGGCAACTTTTCCGTGAGATTAGCTGGAGCTAACGAATGGGGAACGCCAAAAGAGGAACCGACTTCTGAACACCTTTCACCTGCAAAAGAGACTTGTTCGCGATTCTCCCGAGCATCGTCACCGCAACAACCCATTTTTCTAGTCTCCTCCCATCCACCCCTTCGCTTGAGCCCTCTCGTCAAGGCGCACAATTGACATCATCTGCTCCGCTCTCCGACAACCAGATATTCCGATTCCAGCAGTCGCTTCGCACCTCCAAGCTCCGAGCCTCCCCCGGACCTTGTGCCACCAAGCTAGCAGTCATCAAGGAGGACCCTGATCTCCATCAGCTTCTACCCCCCGCACTGAGCTTTTTCTCTTGCGCTCCGACCCTCGATCTCGATTGATTGCGTTGCGCTCTCGTTATTGGCGGGCCTGTCGCATACTCGCCCTTCCAACACCGACCGCGAGTTCGTCAATCCAATTTGAGCTATCGCCCCTATCCATCCACCATGGGTGTCTCGATGTCTACCCTCGCCGGCTGGGCCGTCGTCATGAGCTGTGTCTACTTCGTCGTCTTTAACTTCAACGACAAGAAGAAACGCGACGCAGTGCGTGGCGCTCCCCCGCGGCAGCGTCTGGAGGAGAGGCAGAACAACCAGCCCCGCAAGGAGCCCAAAGAGAAGGCCAAGCGCCAGAGGGGAGAGGCATACAGCAAGGATGCAGAGGACGTGAACAAGACATCACAGCTCAAGGCCCGCGCATCGAAGCCATCGGGCCCCGCCAAGCCTGTCGATGATAGCTCCGATGACGGCGTCGACAACCGCGAATTTGCCCGCCAGCTGGCCAGCCTCAAGCAGGGCACCAACCTCAATGCCCCCAAGAAGAGTGACGAGAAGCGCCAGAAGTCGGTCAAGCAGTCGCGCGCTCAGGTGATCGAGAGCAAGGCCGATGACACCAAGCTCTCGGCTCCCTCCTCGACCGCCGGTGTCGATGCGGACGATGACGAGTCGTCGACTCCCTCCCCCGAGATCAAGGCCGCCGATGTCGCTGGCATCAGCGACATGCTGGAGCCCAAGGCTGCCGGTCCCTCGGTCCTCCGCCTCACCGATACCGATAAGGTCAAGGCCAAGAAGCAAAAGGCGGCCAAGGAGGCCGAGAAGGTCGAGACCAAGAAGCAGCGTCAGAACCGCCAGAAGGCCGAGGCCGCTAAGGCTTTCCGCGAGGAGACTGAGAAGCAGAGGAAGGTCGACATGGAGGCTCAGAGACGGCAGGCTCGCATCGCTGAGGGCCGCGCTGCCAAAGATGGCTCCGCGTTCATGGCCGCCCAGGCTCAGAAGTCGGCCTGGACCAGCAACGGTGCCAACGGCAGCCCCAGCAGCGAACCCACCAACGGCGGTTCGGTGCAGCCCCTGGACACGTTCGAAACCGGCAGCTACACCGATGTCTCGGTCCCCAAGATCACCACCCCGGCCAAGAGTAACCCCGCCGACAGCTGGATCTCGACCCTGCCGTCCGAGGAGGAGCAGCTGGAGATGATCCGCGGCGAGGAAGCCTGGAGCACTGTCACCAAGAAGGCCGGGAAGAAGAAGAAGGACGCCACCGCCGAGAGCCCCATCGACTCGGAGCCCGCCGCCGTGCAGCCCCCTCAGCCTGCCGCCAAGCCGCGGACGGCGAGCATCGACGCCGCCCCCGCCATCGCCGTCCCCACCGTCGCCGGCAAGACGGCCAAGCCTGCGTTCTCGCAGAAGTCGTCCTTTGCTGCCCTCAGCACGGAGGATGTCGAGGACGAGGAGGAGCAAGAGTGGGATGTCTAAGCCATGGCATTGACAGTCAGTCAGCTGTAGCTGCCGGACAAACCAACCCCACTGGCACCCTTCCCAGCCTCTCTGGTGCGGAAAGAAGGAGACATCAGCAGCCCAAGTTGACCCCTCCACACCGCAACTTGCGACGCGCCGCCCTTTCTCATCTCTGTCATCGTACATTACAAAACAGGGCTTTTCTCTTTTGATGTGGGCAGGGCAAGGAGTTTGTGTATGTACATTACCAACCGGAAAAAATGCCTCAGGAGTCGCAGCCTCTTTTTTTTCCCGCGCGTTTTCTTTTTTTTGCCTCCCCTTCATGTTTTTCTACACACACTTACTTGTCTTACTTTAACTTGTATGTCTTTTTCTTCTCTTTCTGGTTCTCTGTGTTGGGCTGTCCGTCGTCTGTGGACGGGAGCCGGGGAAGAAGTTTCTCCGCGCCTGGATTGTCCTGAAGCGGAGAGGAGGGGAGGAAGGGAAAAAAGAGATGCTTGGATGGGAGGAACGGGAGGTGCGCTGCGGTTGGGGAGAGGCGCATGCCTTGGTGTTGGCGATCGGGAAGAGGAAAGGGATGGATCAGGACTGCTTGCTGGAGTTGCTAGCAGCTCAAGTCAGGATCTGGAGATCCTCTAGGAGGAGGAGCTGAGCGATGGTGTAGACGGCTGAGAAGCCTGACATGCAGCAGCAGAATTGAGAGCCTGGTCATGACCTTTTTGTTTGTCTCGCTTGCTTTTGTGAGTCCCAACTGGCAGTTGACGGGATCATCGCTGCTGTGGCTTGGGAATGTGATCCCCAGCCGAGACTGGTGTGCTCAAGGAGCGGGATCGAAACGTGGCAGCAGGGGCCGGGGGCTTTTGGACGCTGATGCTACCTTTGAGGTGTCGCAAGCCTAGCCAGCCCCGTTATTCCCTGCCCTGTCCTAGATTGTATCGAGAGAGGGAGAGTAACCAGATTCGAGCTCCAACTCCGGCTCAGATCATGTGTCTCGGGGCCAGGACAAATAAACCAGAGCTGCAGATGCCATTCTGTGAAAACCTTGACCCCGTACGGGTATTTCGTCCGTATTGTACCGCCATAAACTCGTGTCCATTCAATGTCCCACCAACGCTGCAGAGGAAAGGGGCATACCTTCATCATATATATTGGATGTCGCCAACTGCGAGTTTTGATGAAACGGGATGTTTGTTGTTTCCGTTAGACAGATCTCCCCTGCCCTGTTCCTGGATCCCATGCAAGCAGTGTGTTTCACTTCAGCCCGGGGTCTTGGTGGGCTCGACGCCACGATCTCGCTCGCATGCAGGTCACTTCAATTGCTCGGTTTGATAAAAAAAAAAAAAACCCGACGTCTTTGCTAGGGATAAGAAGCAGCGCCTATCGTGGGGGATCGTTTGTATCACAACGTCTTGCTTGGGTACCTACCTAGGTTTCTCCAGGAACCGGAATCCACGTGTTGTCTGGGAAGACACAAACAAGAACAGGAACAGCGGCGGCATGTGTGCAGGTACGAGGTACGAAGCACATTACGACGTCCACACACACACACACACACTGGTTGCGGCGCAATATGTGTGGTGGCACAGGTTTGCTGTGAGGTGTGGGTGTCTGCAGGCGGGAAATCTTCGAGGCTGCCCGGGCAACAACCAACAGCGTGACAGATTAGGCAATCTGGCCGAGTCGAGGGTGTTAATGAATGCTCTGTTAAGGGGGCGGGTTCCCCGCGATTTTGGGTGTGTCGATGGGAGGGAACCGGATGATCGGACCTGGTGTTGCATTCCAGTGTTTCGATAGAATACAGGGCCGGTGAAATCTCGCGGAATGCGGTCGTATGGTTGGTAAGTTTCGCGGTCACCCCCCTTCCCGGAAGGGGAGGTCGGGAGGTGCTTCCGTGTCTTGGGTCGCATGGCTGGCCGGGCCTTTTGGGGTGTCTTGGTGTTTGAGCCACCTGTCTGTCGATCGTCGGTCTTTCTTGCAGGTTGCTTGTCGCCTCCTTGACTTTGAATGGAGCAAATGATGTCCGCTTTGCAGTGCCGCGTTGCCGCAAATCGTCAATCGTGGGGCTGAGTGAGAGTGAGGTCGTCCAGTTGCCTGACCGGGAAGGAACCTGGAACACCGGACGATGGGGACACCCTTGCATCGCTGTCAGCGGCGTCCTCTCGGGTCCGTGGTTGCGCGGGTGGGTGGGTGCCTCCCCCCTGCTCCCTTCCACACCCGCCCCTGGACTAAGACAGGCCTCGCAGGCGTCGTCTCGTGTATCAAAATTACGCCTGCAATTACCCCCCCCCCCTTCCCCCCAAGATCCCCCTCGCGCCGTTGCCTCGATGCCAACGACATGGTTGCGTTTAATTGAGTTGTTCGATTTCCCAATCCACTTCGGTGCTGGTGCGTTTTGGCGTTTTGCTGTCGCTCGTTTCCTCCCAGGCTCCTTCTTTCCAGATTTGCGACTTCCAGAAGACACGCGACAGCTTCCCGTCTTTGTTTCTGTTGTTTTTGGTTGATCTGCATTTGCCTTCCGGGTTGCTCTCGAGACTCTAGCCTCCCCGACCAGCGCATTCTGGACGCTGCCGGTTTTCCTGATATATTCCACCCACAGACCCTCCCACTTCCGAACCCGGATCCATTGCGGATGCCTACGGAATCGAAGCTCGCCATTGTTCGCATATGTGTGTTGTGTCGCTTGAGGGGTCGAGGCATTTAGGGTTGACGCTCCTGGGGCAACTTCCTGACGACCGACAGTGGCCGAACACCTAACCTCCGTCCATCCACCCATACAGCCAACGCACTCCCGATTACACTCCACCTCCTCGACTTTCCCGCTCACGTCGTCATCTGTGGAGGGACACAGTCCGGCCATTTTCTCCTCGGTTTCTCTTGACGAGCAACAGTGGGATAGCCGACCATATCGATCGTCGACGAGGAGACGAGGACTTGAGGACCACCTCCCGTCGCTTTTTTTGGACTATTTTTTGAAGAGCAGCCTATTGGACACTATCTGGCCCATGTCATCCACATAGACCACCACACCTTCGGAGAGAATCAGCAACAAAAGGCCGGCCAGAGCCGGTCATGTCGTTTCCGGTCGCCGTCCAGTCCGCCATCTTCTACTTCCTGTCCTGCACACCATGTTACGAGATCCACAACCGGCACAAGGCACGGCAGCAAGCCAAGAAGGAGAGGGTGGTCAAGGAGCGGATCGTGATCGAACAGCCACACCTATACCAGCATCCCGACCCCTTCCACACGAACCCGTATTGGGATGAGGAGATCCGCATGGGGCCGAGCCTGCCCAAGAAGAGGAAGGGGATTGACGGGATCAGCAAGAGCCTCAGCCAGCGGCGACTGACTCCGGCCAGCCGGGACGGGCGTCCCAGCATAGGCACGGGCAGCAGCGTGTTGGTCAACATGTCGGAGATGGGGTCCATCGCCAGCCCACGGCCGTCTACCAGCCCGGTCAGTGTTCCTGGCCTGGGAAGTGCCCCGACTGTGGTGCCAGAGGAGTACCCGGCGAGCCCGACTCTTAGCAAGACAGTTTCGATATCGACGAGCGCCGACTGGAACATGAAGCGGTACCAGCGCGAGGACGAGGAGTTGTGGGGCCACGACTCGACATGGTCGGGCCACAAGCTGATGGACGCTATCAAGCAGGCGGGCTCGTCGGCCGGCCGCTTTGTGGAATCGAAGCTCGGCCGCGAGAAGCCCGTCACGGAAGAGGACCGGTACAACTTCTACTTTGCGCCGAGGAACCCGCCCGTCAACGATTACCACCCACCCGTCGTCAGCAGCAAGCCCGCGCACAAGGATGCCCTCCGCTGGATGCTGCAGCCCCCGCCTCCAGCGAAAATTATGGAGGGCAAGATCCCCGTGACCAGAAGCGCCAGTACGATGACGGCTGCGTCTAGGAGAACGATCGCCACTCGGGATGGGGGCTCGCTCGGGAGATTGGTGGGCGAGAAAGCCGTCGAGGCTAAGATCCGACGGGGCGAGACGCCCTTAGACGAGGAATTGCGGCCGACGTCGGCGCTGAGCAAGACACGGTCTCGGCCCTCGACCGCAGCGAGGACAAGGAGTCGTCGCACGACAAGAACATTCGACTCATCATCAGACACCGAGGCCGACTCGGAGGAATGGAGCCACAGGAGGAAGCGCAGAAGCCATCGGCCGGTGGAAGCGGAGACAGATGATGAAGACGAGGGCGTGTCCATTCCCAAAAGCCCTGAGGCCAGCACCGGCAACGGCTTGTTGACGATCCACGCCGCGCAGAAGCCAAGGTTACCGACCATTCCCAGCTCGGGATACGAGGAGAAGGTGGCGCCGGACTGGGAGAAGGACGAGCCGCTGAAGCCCTTGCGGGTAATATCCAACTCCAAATCCGAGCCAGATATGACCCGAATCAAGGCTAAACCCGCCATCACGGTGACCACAACCACCGTGGCAACACCAATACCGACCTGATTTCGCCTCAAAGAAATCCCGTTTTTATTTTCCCGTTTTCCTTAGCTCGTCAACAGTTCCATGTACTTCCTTTCATCGCAGTATCGGCCTGGCGCAACACGTTGATATGGGACTAGCATTGTTATAGGGGGTTGGCTGGTTGGATGGTGTCTGGGTAGGCAATGGCGTTTTGGACGGGCTGCATCACAAAAGGGAGGGAGGGAACTTTGTATCAGCAGCATGATATTTCCTCTGTTTTTGTTTACCTGCACGCCTCTTTGTTACTTCATCATCCGCAGTCTGGCATGTATCGTTAACACCACCACCTGGGAGGCCGATGTGTGTTCCACCACACTCACACTATCATCATTAGCACCAAACAAACGAACAAGAATGTTTTAAGCGTCTTGGTTGTAACTGGGTATTCATGTGAAGCCATTCCTACTTTGGCCATGCCAACACCGCGAGTCCTTGCCCAGAATAATACAATCTCACACCCATTCCATCAACGCCCACCCCGACCCCATCACCAACAAGCCTCACAAATACAACCCCCCCTCCTCCTCCTCATCATCCCCACCCCCCATCCCCAGGTTCCTCAACTGCTCCTCCACCCTCCTCCTCAACTCCTCATCCGAAAGCGACCCCCCTTGCCCAGCACCACCACCATCCATATGCACCTCCCCACCCCGAATAACCCCCGTCTGAAACGTCCCATCCGTCCAGGCCGCGTGTCTTCCCTCCGTTACTGCTGCCCCATTCACCGTCTCACCATTTACCACACCATTCACCGTCCCACCATTCACCACCCCATTCATAGCACCAACACCAACACCAACACCAACACCACCCCTACCACCACTCTCCCCGTTAACCTGTGACTGCTCTGCGCCTTGCTGTTCCTCTTGATTGGATTCAGTGTCCTCCCCCTGAAACTCCCGCCAGCTCAACCCCCGCCTCTCAACCTCCTCCCGCACGAGTGCGATACGCTCTTGCATGCGGGCGATGACGGAGAGGTTCTCGGTTATGGCGTCGAGGCAGTCTTGGTCTGGTTCGCCTTTTTGTTGCGCTTCTTGCGGTTGTGTGCTGCTGCCGGCTGCGGCCGGTGACAGTTGTGGTTGTTGCGTGGAGGATGTGGGTTGTGTGGATGGAAAAGGGGAGGTGGTGGTGGTGGTGGTGGTGGTGGTGGTGGTGGTGGTGGTTGCGGTCGCGGTCCCCTCGGCGAACGGGCGCAGCTGCTCGTTGGAGTAGTCCAGGTGGGTGATGCTGTTGCGCAGCTCGAGGACTTTGAGGTGCAGGGCGGAGAGCGGGAGGTCGGGGAGGGCAGCGGCGAAGCGGGTGGGGGAGATGGGGAGGGTGTCAGAGGACATTTTTGGGGGTTGGTTGGGAGGGGTTGAGAGGTTGTCCGGTTGTTGGATAGAAGACGAGGATGTTGGGTTGGTGGTGGATGAGAGGGTGATTCGATTCGTGCTTTGCAGAACGGTTGTTGGGTTGGTTTGCTCGTGGAGTTTCGTTGATGGGAATGGTTTTGGACGGAGAGATTGCTGGGAGTTTGTCTTTCGAGACCAGCGGGTGGTTTGTGTTGTCGCAAGCTCTGAGCTGCCTGGAGGTTGTGATCGTGGAAGGCGCAGACAGGGACATCCTCGCGGGGTGCATCTGCCCCGCTGTGGGTCTGCTACCACAGCCAATGGCGTGCTCTGCCGGTCCAAGCTGCCGGACGCTGCCGGATTTTTCTCCTGAACATCCGACCGAGCTCCCGTTTCCTGTCCGTTGACAACATCCAACACCGGTCCTTCGCTACTCCACAACCCTTGGCTGCCGAGTTCGGTTGATGGACCGTTAACACTAACGGCGCGACTGCGGGCGCCAGATCGCAACAATGAGCAGCTGCAGGCTGGGCGTCAATGCCTTCCGGTCGGGCGTCCAGGTCGCTGCCCTCCATCTCTCGAGGCCATGTGCCCGCCTGGTCCCGGCCGCTCCCTTCTCGACACGCTGCTTTTCGTCCTGGCCCTCAGCTAGACAACAACAGCCGCAACACCAGAGACACAACCGAACCGTAGCACCACCCTCCCACGCCCTCTTCAAACAGCGACCGACCCTCCTCCCGCAATGGCCCGGCGTCCGCACCCTCATGGGCGGCTTCTTCGTGCCGGTCCACTACGTCGACATCCCACCAAATTACAAAGACAAAGATGGCCTGCCGTTTGCCAGCCGTGAGCTAGGAACAGACGAGGTCCTCGTGCTCTTCGGCCCGCACATCAGCACCATGGCTGGCAACAAGTTGTTGCGAATCCTCCACGGCCGTCGCGTTGCCGGCACGCTCGACGACCCGTCGCTGCGGATCAACACAATGGAGTTCGCGACGGAACACCAAAAGCTCGCCCTCGAGTATCTTCGCAGGACCCTGCCCGTCGACGAGATCGCGAATGCGGGTCTCCGCGCCGAGGACGAGCTCGCCGCATTGGAGAAAATCGAGTCAGCGGACCAACAAACGGACGACGCCTCGGGCTCTACCAGCAAACTGAAGCTCTACAAGGACGCCGAGCCGGCCAAGAAGGACAGCGTTTACGGGGTCAGCGCTCTCGATGCGGTCCGGGCGCACAACAAGGCCAAATGGGAGGCGGAGCTCAAGCGGCGCGAGGAGGAGAAGAAGAAGCGGGAGGCCGAGGAGAAGCACGGCGTTGCCGGACCCCTCACGGTGGGTGGGAAGATCCAGATGCCCCCGCTCAGCGTCAAGATGCAGGAGTACATGGTCAAGGGCCAGTCGGACCTCAAGGAGCCACCCAAGATGGCGGCGTGGGAGCGGCTGCTGCCGTCGATACTCTTTGTCTCGGCCTTGGTCGGGTTCTGCCTGACGTACGCCCCGCTCTACATCCCGCCGACCCGCGACAACAGGCTGTGGCCCGATATCCCGCCCGCGGCGGCCACCGTCGGCATGCTCATCGTGGCCAACATCGCCGTGTGGGCGCTATGGAAGATCCCGCCTTTCTGGGGCTTCCTCAACAAGTATATGCTGGTGACCGCCGGCACGCCGCGGGCGGCAAACATGCTGGCCGCTGTCTTCTCGCACCAGTCATTTAGCCATCTCGCGCAGAACATGATCGGCCTGTGGTTCTTGGGCGTGCGTCTCCACGACGACGTTGGCAGGGGCGCCTTCCTGGCGACCTACTTCTCGTCGGGCGTGCTGGCGTCCCTCGGCACGCTGACGTTGGCGGTCCTCAGGAACCGGCTAGACATTGTGTCGCTGGGCGCGTCGGGCGCCATCTACGGCGTCGCGGCGGCGTACCTGTGGCTGCACCGGTTCGAGTACTTTAGGGTGCTGGGCCTGCCGCCGCCGCCGAGCGAGGGCTTTCAGGGGCTGACGTTCCTGGCGCTGCTCGCGGCCGTCAACATTGGTGGCTTCTTCACGATGAAGCGCTTTACGGTCGATATTACGGCGCATCTGGTGGGTCTTGGGGTTGGTATTTGCGCGGCGCATGAGTGGGAGCAGAGTGAGCCGAGGAGGTCTGCGGCGGCCGTCAACCGGGTGTATAAGAAGCCTGACATGGAAGAATTGGAGGCGTATAAGGAGCAGTTGAGGCTGCTCCAGGAGGCGGCGGCGAAGAAACGTGAGGAAGGGAAGTGATGATTGTGTACATCTTGTATATTAAACCCCATATCCTGTTGTTAGATATCCATTTACATGAGTTCTATTCGGCTCTCGAAGAGCTCATTCGTTGATTTTGTCGCAGTCATTGAAGCCAGAGCACCCATCACGGGCCGTGGCACATGGCTCCGTCCCTCCCGTCGTCGTGCCTCGTGCCGCCCAGCCGATCTCAGCGGGGTCCTGGCATGGACCAGGACCCAAAGCCAGCGATTGGCGGGCTGGCCAGTGACCCCACATCCACCTGCCAGGGTCAGCAGGGCGGGAGCGGCGCGCTGACGCAAGAATCCCAGCTGAGGCGCACCAACCGCCAGAAGCTTGGCCCTCTCTTGGCCCTGTGATCGCGGCACGCGCAGGGATGCGCCGGCGGCCGCCAACAAGACTGCGCTGATCACGGTGGAGGGTGTGGAAGATTTCTGCAAGCGGAGGGAGGAATGAAGATGAGGATGGGTGCTGTCTTGAAGCGGCGATCAACGCGGCGACTTGAGGATGAAGCCACCGTGAGGCTGTTGGTTGGTGTTCCTCCCGCAAGCAGACAGGAGGACGGCACAGGAACGCGCAGCGGAACGTTGCCCGGAACCTGCTTGGCCTTGCATGTCTCGGGCTGTCCCACCCCGATCCAACACCGCTTCCCTGTCCCGCCGTCGTCGTGCTCGTGCTCCGTACTCAGATCCTGTTCCGGCCAGCCATTGATCATCCACCCTTCCAAGTAGAGTAGTACATAACCCGGGAACACCTTGGAGAGTACTCACTCTGTCCTGTCTGCAACCGGCATCCTCCAGCCTCGCGACCAGCCTCAGCCGTCCCGGTCCTTGTCTGGCTGCCATCCTGCGCTAGTCTCGTCCAAGGGGCCTCCTCCCCGTCCCTGGTCACCTTGCCGACCACCATAATTTCACTCTGACATCCTCCTCTCTCCCCTCTTGCGACCTTGCGCCTTTCCCCCCATCATCACTCTGTCCTTGCCGAACGGACCTCTCTCCGGCGCGCGCCGTCACATTCAAAAACATACCTAGTCGCAACCCATCGCAACCTTCAAAATGTCCAACCCAAACCCCAACCAACCCCCCAACCATTCCCCCCAACACCCTCCTGACCCCGACCCCGAATTCACAAACACCCGCAACCCCTACGCCTCCTCCAACCCCTGGCGGCACGCCGAATCCACCGCCTACGCGCGCTTCGAGCGCAACCACCCACACCACGCGCACGCGTCCGGCCCCGCCCCGCGCGACGCAGACGTCTCCCACCGCGGGGGGGTCGGCGACCTGGCGGATTTTTTGAACCAGTCGCGGGTCAAGCCGGAGCATACCGCTGGTGGTGGTGGCGGTCCTGGTGGTGGGGAGGGAGGGCCGAAGTTCAGGCCGGTGGTGGCTGGGGCGAGCGAGGCGAGGGAGGTGACGGCGGGGGTGCTTGGTGGGGGGCATGGGGATGGGCATGAGGTGGAGGGGGGTCGGATTGGGGAGACGGGAGGGGTGAAGCCCAGGGGGGGAGGAGATGGGCGGGAGGTTGTTTGTGGGCCGTTGTTGAATTATCGGCGGATGGAAACTGGGGGGGAGGGAGGTGGGGTGAGGTGGGTGGGGAGTGTGCTTGTGGTGACGGCGGGCGGGGGGGCGAGACCGGGGGAGGAGTTTGTGCCGGTTTTGGTGTACAGGGGGGTGGGTGGTGGTGGTGGGGATAAGGAGGGGGGGAGGGAGGTGAAGGGGGTGTGTTTGTATTCGGATGCGAGGAATACGTTTTGGCGGTTTGATGTGGTGGTGAGGATGGGGGAGGGGGAGACGCAGTGGGAGTATGAGTTGCCAGGGATGCGGTACGCGAGCAGGACCAAGCCGAGGGTGAATAGCTTCTTTGTGCCGGCTGTGGAGGAGTCGATGAGGATTATGTTCCACTCGTGCAACGGCTTCAGCGTGGGCACCGACGAGGAGGCGTACAGCGGGGCGGCGCTGTGGAACGATGTTGCAAGGAAGCATAGGGAGAAGCCGTTCCATGTGATGTATGGTGACCCTTTGGATGGGAGGAAAGTAATGTGTTGGTGCTGACATGGCTCAGGATTGGCGGCGGCGATCAGATCTACAACGATGGCATCCGCGTGTCAGGGCCGCTCCGCCCTTGGTCGGATATTTCCAACCCCAAGAAGCGGAAGGACCATCCGTTCCCGGAGAGTCTGCGCGAGGAGTGCGACGACTACTACCTGAAGAACTACATCCGCTGGTGAGTATCTGGGTGGTTCCCTTGTCGACACCACTGCTGATAATCGGGTTGTCAGGTACTCGGTAGAGCCATTTGCTGCCGTTAACGGCCAGATTCCTCAGTTGAACATCTGGGACGACCACGATGTAAGCGCCGCTCTCCAGTTGAAAGTCTGAGATGCTGACCGCCCAGATCATCGACGGATTTGGGTCGTACACGAACGACTTCATGAAGTGCGATGTCTTCAGGGGCATTGGCGGCACCGCGCACAAGTACTACATGCTGTTCCAGCACCACCTCCCGCCGCCGGTCTCGACGTATACCTCCGGTAAGTGCTCCGAAACTGGCAGGGTGATTCTTCTAACAAACCACCTTACAGATGCAGTTCCAGCCGCCAAGAATGAAGAAGGACAAGGCATCGACCCCAACCAGTTCATGAACACATATGTCCATCCCCAGATACAGGAGCCCAACTATATACAGGGCCCGAAGGCCGGGGTAAGTTTTTCCTGGATGTAGAGTAAGCCCAGGAGCTGACAAGACATAGCCATATGTTTCTGAGCATTCCCATAACATCTTTGCGCAGCTCGGCGCTAGAATCGCCTTCCTCGGCATCGATGCCCGCACAGAGGTATGCTCATTATCCTGCGCTCTCGGTGCCATGTCTAACAGGGAACAGCGCACGAGGCACCAGGTCAACTACTCCGAGACATACCATGCCATTTTCACTCGCCTGAAGCAGGAGCTCACCGCTGCTGCGACGTCCGGGCGGCCGTACAAGCACCTGATTCTTCTTCTGGGCATTCCCATCGCTTATCCTGTGAGTTTGATGTTCCTCGAGCTGGCGATGCACCTGCTAACATGGCCAGCGTCTGACATGGCTCGAAAACATCTTCTCAAGCCCGCTTATGGGCCCGATCAAGCTGCTGAACCGCCGCATGGGGCTCGGCGGCAGCTTCTTCAACAGTTTCGACGGCAGCGTCGACCTGCTGGACGACCTCGACGACCACTACACGGCGCGCACTCACAAGAAGGAACGCAACTGGCTGATCGAGAAGCTGCAGGGCATCTGCGCCGAGTTCTCGATCCGCACCACCATCCTGAGCGGCGACGTGCATCTCGCCGCACTCGGGCGCTTCTACGCCAACCCCCGCCTCAACATCCCCACCGAACAAGACTACCGCTACATCGTCAACGTCATCTCCTCCGCCATCGTCAACAAGCCCCCTCCCGCCGCCGTCGCCAACCTCCTCGCCCGCCGCAACAAAATCCACCACCTCAACCACGACACCTCGGAAACCCTCCTCAAACTCTTCGACAAAGACCCCGGCAACAGCCAAATCACCGCCAACCACAACCGCGTCACCATGCCCAGCCGCAACTTCGCCATCATCACTGAAAACTCCCCCTCCAACCCCCCTCCCTCCTCCTCCCTCGCACCCCCACCCCCCCTAACCGACCCCTCCCGCCCCCCCACGGCCAACACCACCAACACCACCATCTCCTCTGCCTCCTCCACCAACAGTAACTCCACCCCGCACAACACCCCGTCCAAAAACTCCAAAAAAGACGGCCGCTACCCCCTTTCCGCAGGGGAAGCGCACTGCGGGACGAAGCACAAGGCTGCGGTTTTCCCCGCGCAGCATGGCAAGGGTTCGGATGGGTCGCTGGATGTGTGTATATGTGTGGAGATTGACCAGCATGATCGCCAGGGCAGGACGCAGGGGTATGGGTTGACGATCCCCGCGCTGGAGTATCGGGGCCAGAGGCCCGAGAGTTTGGAGATGTTGCCGCCGAGGAGTGCGGGGGGGAGGAGTGTGAGGAGTGTGAGGAGTGGGAGGAGTGGGAGGAGTGGACGGGGTGGAAGGGGTTAGAGGCTTTGTTGGTGGTTGTGGTTGGGGATGGGGATGAACGTGGTGTTGAGGTATGGGTGGGTATGACCTGGGTGATTAGGGGGAGGTGGTTGAGGTTTGGAGACGATAAGAGAGGAGAATGGGGATTGTTTGGGGTGATTACCGTAATGTGTTGGATAATAATGTGTCAGGATACCTGCGTGAAGAGATTGGAAAAGTGTGAAATTGTATAATCATCTATAGAAACCAGCCTTGGGTTGTTAGTGAGTGTGAACAATCTTGGAGCCAAGACCAGAAGATGTTCTTGAGATGGCGCGAATGGAAAAATAAAAAGAATCAGCATACGAGCTTTGATGTCTGTTCAAACTTCAGCATGCCCAAACTTGATTCCAAAATTGACCCAGAAACTGAATCGAAAATTGACCCTCCAGAGAAGGACAACCAACTGCCCGTCAAATGTTGTCTCCCCATTGGCACGATGACAGTCGGGAGTTTCGATGCACTGCAGCTGGTGGATGGGAAAAACGCATGGATTCGACGCCAATTCGGCAATGAGCATGACAGCCTCCAACCCCAACCCTGTTCTTGTTGTGGATGGTCCACCCAAGCTTTCTAAAGCCACGTCAGACAGCCAATGGGAACACCTCCTTTTTCGCTGCAGCCACGAAGCTCCCTGCAAGCTCAAGCTCGATCCGACCCTTGCGCATTGACAGGCCTTCTCATTTGCCACTGGCCTCCGCCCACCACGCGCCCCATCAACGTGCATCAACGTCCCCCAAGCTCCCGTCTCTAACGCCGAGTCGACACACCCAGATCGGACGAGAAATCGGTCAACCCCAACTGCGCCGAGCCTGATTGCTACAGTCGTTTCTCGATTCCCCGCCGATCCTCGATGGCCGCGACGATTAAATGTAGTCTGGTTTCGTGCGGCACCAGGGGATTCTGCTCCCAGTGAGGTGCTTCGGCAAGCCGACGACAACGGCGACAGCCACAAATCTACGGATAAACACCACGACGAGCTTCTAGGCGTTACCACCTGGTTCCCCAATTGCGACCCTGACAGCCCCGACGGGCCCTACCGCGCACGCACCTCTCCCAAGCGCCGCGCTTGCTCCATCAGCTCCGCCTTGTTACGTTCCAGCAGTGTCCCATTTTCTCCCGAAGGATGGCGACCGAGCCTTCTCCCCGCACCGTCCGTTTCTCTCAACCCGACGACGATGGCCTTGCCCGACCAGATAAACTAAAGAACGGCTCCCGCCCCGTACCCGTTACCGCCATGTCGGACCCAGAAAATATGGCTTCCCCAGCATCCGGGGAACTCCATCTCAGCCCCCGGGCTATGGACCCCCAGGACGACCTCGGATCGCTCGGCCGATATGTCGACCCTCTACATCCCCCCGTCGTGCAGCCGCCACTCCCGCCTGGTTCGATAGCGAACAGCGCTCCCACCCGCCAGCGTACTGCCACCGATTCCTCGTCGTACTCCAACGGCCCAGGCCCGCGGCCTCAGCGCCCCACCGGTCCTGCTCGAACTCCTTCCAACACATATCAGCCCTACACACAGCGAAGGCCAAATCAGGCGACGTCGTCTTTTACGAGCAGCGGCGGCCTCCACATCAAAGAGTCTTCGCGCCCGCGCCCGGCAGGAAGTTCAACATTCCGAGCCCAGGAGCGAGAGTATGTACGGAGGCTGCGTCAACAAGATTATAACAGCGACTATTTTGAGACATATGGCTCCGGAGAGCAGCAGTATGACTCGGACTCGGAGGGCGAAACCCCTTCCTCCGAGGGCCCGTTCGACAACTATGACGACGCCCACATCATGTTCGTCAACACCGAAGGGAGCCAGATTACTGAGGAGGACCTCAAGGACGTCAACAACCGCGAGAGGCTGGAGTGGCACGGGATGCTCGAGGCCGTGCTTACCGGAGACGTTGTGCGCCAGGAGAAGAAGCGCATCATCGGCGCGGCCGAGGAGGATTTTGGCAACAGCGCCCACAAAGCCGAGCTCTGGCTGGGCATCCGTTCGCGAGTCTGTGGGAGGCATCTGCCTGTTCAGCGGAGGATGATTGAGGACGCGAGAGCCATCCTGGATCGCTCCGTCAGCGAGATTATCAACTTCTCTATTGCCGGCGAGAGCGAGGCTGGGAAACCTCCCATCGAACAGGTCCGTGACGCCATTGAGAAGATCGAAAAGGTCGAGGCTCTCTTTCCTTCCAGTACCGCGCTCGTCGCCGCCCTCAAACCCGCCACCTATCAAGCCTACCAGGAGACATGCGACGCAGTGGTATCGTGGCACAACGTCAACGAAATGATCAACACCGAGCTGTCCATCCTGAAGAAATGGGTCGGGAACGACGACCTGGATTTCCAGCGACCCAAGGAGAACTCGGGTCGCCTGAGCGACGAGACATCGTTTCTAGATCGCTTGATGAAGGAAGAGGGCTTGAAGTCTTTGCACGAAGATGACGGCGGCGATGGCAAAAACCTCAAAAAGAAGAGCATGCTGGACGGAATTTCCAGGGTCATCAACAAGGCCAAGGAGACCTTGATTGGGAACGCCGAGGCATTCCAGAAGCTCCACCTGCCGCCTTACATCGAAGAGCTGCTTACCCTCATCAGCTTCCCTTCGCGACTCATTGAAGAAATCATCAGGATGCGCCTGGCCTACGCCAAGAAGATGAAGGAGTCGGCCCAGCAGAATCCCATGATGCAGGACCAGATGATCACTCAGTTTCAGGTGCTGCTGAAGCTGGCAATCAAGATCAGGTCTGAGTATATGGCCATTTCTCAGCCCGAACCCGGCTGGGACTTGCCCCCCTGCATCGACGAGGATTTTGATCGTGTCATCCTGGATGCCCTCAAGTATTACTTCAAGATGCTCAACTGGAAACTCAGCGGCAACAAGAACACTTTTAAAGAGGCCGAATTGCTGTTCCAGGAGTGGGGCTTTGGTAACGAGATCGGAAGCCATCTCACGCACGGCGATGTCGAGGTGGCGGAACAGTTCAGCTCACTCACCTACAAGGCCCTCAACCGACTCAACCAGACCTTCGAGAAGGAACTCCAGCGGAGACCCAAGGAGAGTGTCTCGGAAATGACCAAGCGGTACAAGCAGATTCTCGACTCCGTTCGTGTGCGCCAGCGCATGCTCCAGCGATTCTCGAGGATGCTCAGTGACAACTACGAAAACGCCTGCGATTTCACTGTGGCCTTCAGTCCAGATAGGCTTCAGGATTTCTTCGACCGCTTGGTGGAGTCGGGCCATTTCCAAGTCTTTACCGGAACCCTTGAGCGGGATGGCATCCTCCTGTTTGCCTCCCACAGCCTCCGCGACCGCCCCGACGACATCCAACTTTTGATGGGCACCGTCGCCTACGAGGCCATAAGCGAGGATGCTACCGATCCCTACCTCCTTCTCATCCGAGCTGAAAACCCGCCTACGTGGTTTGGCGAGAAGCTCAATCTCGCTGTACGCGAGGAACCCCTCGATCTTAAGCTAGGCCACATGAGACTTATCGCTGGCGGCTCCCAAGCGCGCCTCGTGAACGCGAGAAGGGCGTTCCTGGACGACATTGACATGCACATCGATTTGATTGTGGAGCAGAGGTCAAGCCTACAGAAAGTGAATTCCAGGTTCATGGAAATTCGGAGAGTGGCCTTCAAGCTGTCAAACGCCTTCATGGACAGCGTGGAAACCATTCGACGCCAGACGCGCGGCTTGAACTGCCAGGAACTCATCCAGACCTGCTTCATCTTCGCCACCGAATTCGGTCAGCGGTCGCTGCTTTACATGGACAACAACAGGCGGACCATGAACAACATGAAACTGACGAAGCTCGCCCTCGACTGGGTGAGCTTCATTTGCGACGACTGCATCTCGTCCGACCGCAAGACCTTCCGCTGGACCGTGCAAGCCCTCGAGTTTGCCATGGTCATGACGCGGGGCAAGCACATCCTAGCCCTTGGCGATGATGAATACGCCAGGTTGCGGGCAAAGGTGGCCGGCTGCATGGCGCTCCTGATCTCGCACTTTGACATCATGGGTGCCAGGTCAAGCGTTGCCGCCCAAGCCGAGAGGCAGCGCACTGAGGCTCTTCTGGCCCAGATGAAGCGCCTGAACAAGGGTTTAGCCACAGACGACGTGACCGCTGCCAAGTTTGTTGAAGAGCACCGTGTTGAGGAGCTCAACAAGCTGGATGATTACAGAAAGCAGATTCTGTTGGAGCGGTCCGCCATGGGCCGTGTGCTGGAAGCCTCGAACGAGGTGGACCGCTCTCTCGCCTGGCTCTCGTCGACGGCCACAAACTTCACCATGAGGTGGCAGCAAGGCCACTTTGTCGGCGGCGGCACATTCGGCAACGTCTACGCGGCAATGAATCTCGACACCGGTCAGCTGATGGCTGTGAAGGAAATTCGCCTCCAGGATCCCAAGCTGATCCCCAACGTTGCCGGCCAGATTAGAGACGAGATGCGCGTTTTGGAGACTGTGGACCACCCCAACGTGGTGTCGTACTATGGCATCGAGGTTCACCGAGACCGCGTGTACATGTTTATGGAATTCTGTTCCGGCGGCTCACTGGCCAACCTGTTGGAGCACGGCCGCATCGAGGACGAGCAGGTCATCATGGTCTACGCGCTACAGCTCCTCGAAGGCCTAGCCTACTTGCACGAGCTGAAGATTGCCCATCGCGACATCAAGCCAGAGAGTAAGTCTTTCCACTCTTCCCCCACATAAGGCCTCCCGTTGCTAACCCAGACCCAGACATCCTCCTCGACCACAACGGCATCATCAAATACGTCGACTTCGGCGCCGCCAAGCTTATCGCCCGACAGGGCCGCACGCTCGTGCAGGACGCGGCCCTCACCAAGCCCAACAAGTCGATGACGGGCACGCCGATGTACATGTCGCCCGAGGTCATTAAGGGCGAGAACCCGGGCCACTTTGGCGCGGTCGACATCTGGTCGCTGGGGTGCGTCATCCTCGAGATGGCGACCGGCCGCCGCCCCTGGGCCAACCTCGACAACGAGTGGGCCATCATGTACAACATCGCGCAGGGCAACCCCCCGCAGCTGCCGTCGGCAGACCAGCTCAGCCCCCAGGGCATCGATTTCCTCAAGCGCTGCTTTGCGCGCGACTCCAAGAAGCGGGATACTGCGGTGGAGTTGTTGCAGCATGAGTGGATCATGACTATTCGGAACCGGGTGGTTGATCCGGCTACCCCGAGCAGCGACGCCAGTGGGCCCACGCAGAACACGCCGAGCACTGCCACGAGCTCGATGAGAGGCACTCTGGGGAGCGATGGGCTTTTCTGATGAGGAATAAATCAAGCCTGGGTTTGTATGTTTCTTCATTCATGGTTGTTGTTCCGCTGGCTGGGTGTTTTGGGGTTTCTTCTTTGGCTCGGACTGCGCGTCATATCATATCAGGGCGACTTTGTTGCTGTTCCATTGCATCTTTTTCGGGCTTATATTTGCTCAATCAACTCTTTGCTGGTTGTGGAAACTGCTCCTGCCGAAAGGCACCACGCTCTACTTCCAGTTTCTTTTTCTGGCTCCGTGTTCAGAACCAAGTCAGGTGTACAGAGCAACAATACCCCTCCTACCCCCCCCTCTCCCCCGCATACACATATCTTGTCATCTATCTCTATCTGCCTGCATACCTATCACACGATCAACATCTCCTGTACCTTTCTGGCGTTTCTGTCGAGGCTCAACGGGCATCATCAGACTGGATTGTTTCGCCATGAGTGGGCACGACAGAGGGTTTATCTGTTTCGCTTCCCGCCAAACCGCCTCTAAAGTGGACGGGGCTGATACACGGGTTGCCTTGTCCATGGATTATCTTGGGAGAAAGAAGAAGTTATTATCACGCGTAGTAGTAATATACCATAATCTCCTAATCCCCTTCTCCTCTCCTCTTCGACTGTGACACCTGGTGATACGGAAAGTAATACCAATATCTAAAGGTCCTTTCCCATGGATCTAGTATCATCTGGTTTCGCAACCCAACCCGCGTGTTGTGTGTGTATCACCTTGCGGAACTCACGGAACCACAGCACCGGGACCAGTATCAGATATATTAATACCCCGTACGCCCATCAAAGCATCATTTGTTTGCCTTAGCTGGGGTATTATAGGAACTCTGTACGGATATTGTGGGGGAGATCTGCTTTTCCATCGGATGAAACACAAACGGCACGGAACGGGACGGACGGGACGATCCGGCCGACGGGTGTGTGTGATCGCCATGTGGAAACGTTTCAACAACACCCCGTATAACACACGCCTTATGAACGAGTGACGGTCAAGTTGTCAATGTAACCTGCATGAAAATACTTTATATAAACTGAAGATGCCGAACTGATCTTGCCCAAGGTTTTTGCTACGATGAGGATCCGGTGTGCTTACGGCTGCATCAAGTCCGCTGGGTCTGGTGTGTCTCGGGGGAGGGTTTGGGAGGGGGGGAGCAAGGACGGCTGAGGCTTGGGAGAATCTGTCGAAGGGATGGTAGGCTATAGATGGGAAAGGAGAATCATGGAGTCAAGACGGAAAGGGAATGGAGTGGGAGCTGGGATCGCTGAAGGACGGTAGCAACAGCCAGACAACTCAGAATCACGACACCCGAATCATGCCATGAGGACCCAACGGTTAGTTTGAGGCGGTATATGATAAATATATAGTAATATATATATATATAACACTAACGCCCCTAGTGTTCTTCTTCGGGACATTTCCCATTCTTTGCCACATTGTGGTACATACATAATGCTCTTCCATGCATTGCGTGTCCATCCAACCCGATCGAACCCCGCCGGAGTGTTTGGGACCCGACGGGTGAGACAAAAAGACTGCATAACCAGACAACTTCCCCCCTCCCATCCCCCCCCCCCCCCCTTCCGTGATTTTCCCAACAAACCATTCCCTCACCCCCGCAGACGCACGCGAGAAAGATGGTTTCTTGTGCTTTTGTTGCGCTGCGACGCCGATGATGACGCCCGTTCGAAGATCCGTCCTGACACCAGAAGAAGCGCAGGCCAGCAGAGGGAAGAGGACGAGAGTGGTTGACGAGTGGTAGATTCCAGGTATGTGGTCGCTGGTCCTTTCTTCCTGTCCACTCATGTTCAAACTCCTCTCCCAGTCGAGGGGGTGAGAGATCCAAAAAAGGCCAACCCCAAAAAGGTGGCAGCGAGAAACCAAGCAAGCAAGCACCCTCCCAAAACATTCCCGCTTTGTGCCCATTTATCATTACATTAAAAACAGAAAAGGAAAAGGTGTGAGTGAGTGAGAGAGAAAGCTCTTCGTCTTTTGTGTGTGTGTGTGTGTGTGTTGTTGAGTTGTTACTGATTGCTTTTCATCATGCCGTAGCCACGTGTATAAGCCCGGTTTCCAGATGCCACCAAAAGTTCGCAATAATATACCAGAGAGAGATCCAAAAAAAAAAAAAAAAAAAAAAAAAAAGAAAGAAAAAAAAATGGGAGGGAAAGATTCGAGAAAATGCGATGAACGTCTTGTGGGTTTAGACATGGCCGCCCAGAGTAGGAACAAGTTTTTGTCTGCATGTCGCAAGGCCCGGGTGGTGGCGGGCGGAAGCGAAAACAGGAAAAGAAAAGGCGAACGAGAGTTATTGGTACACCGCAGCCTCCCAAGGCTTCAGGGAGCGATGCGTGGTTTAATAGTTGGTGGTGGATGGCCCCCCTCATGGCTTCTCCGTGCTGAAGTCCTGGGGGGTGATGTTCTGGGCGAACTGGAACTGCTTCGACCGCGGCGGTGCCACAGGCGAGGACCGGGCGGAAGATTCGGTGAGGTACGAATCCGGAAAGTGGTACTCGGTTTGCCCGAGGCTGGAGCCGAAGAAGCCGGTGTATGTCGGACCCATAGTGGGCGGGAACGAAGGCGTCACCGGCTGGCTGGCGATATAGCCGGGAAGCTGAGGGGCCACTGAGAACTCCAGCTCAGATCCGCCATGGCTGCAGAGACTCGGCGTCGGCAGTGACTCGTCCTGTGGCGCATAGTTCCACGCCTGCTCGAGAGAGCTGGGGAAGTAGGGCTCGTGGAAGCCCATCGGAAGCCCTGGCGTTCCCGGGGGCGAATTGATGGCGGGCTCGGCGTGGTGGTACATGGGCACACCGCCCATGGCTCCCAAGGACCCGAACGGGTAGACTTGCTCGTCCTCGGACGAACTCGGGCCCATCGAAGAGTCTCCCAGACTAGGTGTGAGCATGCCATCAGGGCTTATCGGAGACATGGCGCTGCCCAAAGACGCCATTGTCGGGGCCTGTGCCTCCTGGAGGCTTTGAAGAAGCGCCTCCTTGTTCCGGTCCATGGCGAAGGGTGAGCGCGGGCCGTTTAGAAAGCTCTTTTGCACGCGCGAGTGGAGGCTCCCCGTTGCCGACGAGATCCGCCTCAGTGGGCTCACGGTGTCTGTCCTCCTCGGCGCATCAATGCCAGTCTTGGGTCCGGGGCCGCCTCTGAGAGAGGACAAGCCAAGCGGGGCCGGTCGCCTGCTCTTTCTGCGCCCGGCAATATCGGCTGGCGGAGGGGGTGCTTTGAAACGTAGGTTCGACACGGTCGAGGGAGACTCAGGCATGGAGAGGGGCGAAGCAACATCTGATGCGGCCAGGCTCTCCATCGATGCTTGAGGCCTCAACAAATGGCTATCGACATGGCTCGCGGCGCTCGGGGTCACCATCTCGGATGGGAACTGCGAGACGGAAGGAGTCGCGAAGAAGTCCTGCTCGGCGAAGGAGGTCAAGACACCCGCATCGTTGATGTTGATCCCGTTTTGAGGGGAGAGTCCATCGAGTGCCAGGCGGGGCAGACCGTTGACTGGCATCGCGTCTGCTAGCCTGTAGGAAAAAGCGGTGTTGGGCGGCTGGAAATCGTTCTGCATCGTTGACTCGTTGAAGGACCTGGCCACAATTGTTGGTGGCGCGAATTCCGCCATTTCCTGTGTCGGGTATGTCGATGTGACTGGTTCATATTTGACATGAGCCAGCCCGTCGGTGTCGGAACTGGCCGGGCTCCTGGGGCCGGACACCTGAGAAGTCGGGCTGGCAAGCTCGTGTTTGGGCGAGGCATTATCGGGTTCAGTCGCGTCTTCGTCTCCTCCGAAGGCAACGGTGGACAGTCCTTGGGGTTGTTTCGGGTCGTCTGAGGTGCAGAACTCGTTGGCCGTCGCGGGATCTTGGTCTTTTGGTGACTTGGACTCGGAAGTGGCGCGATCTCTCGCCTGCTGCGCCTCAAACTCGGCCGTCTTCTTGATCTGCTTTTCCTTCGCCCTGCGGTTCTGGAACCAGTTCTGGCACGACAAGTCAGCACACGATGGGCGCGCAGTGAGGGATATCTCATCAACCAACATTTATCCTCGGCACCTCAACACCCATCTGCTCGGCCAGATCCCGCTTGGTACTGCTGCTCGGCTTGGGATTCTTGGAAAACTCGCGCTCCAGCAACTCCACCTCGTCCTTGGCCAGGCGTGGCTTGGGTTCGGCCGGCTTCGAAAGATGTACGCTCCCCTGGCCCATCATCATTGCGCGCTGTTGCTGCTGCTGGTAGTACGCCATGATGTTGTAGTAGGGGTACTGGACGCCTTGTTGGTGGTGTTGTTGATGTGCATGGTGTTGTTGGTGGTGTAGTGGCTGGTGCTGGTTGTGGTGTTGCTGCTGTTGTTGGCCAGCAAAGGACTGCATGGCCAGTCCGGCATAGCGGCGGCGGAAGGGGTCCATGTATTCCACTGGCATATCCATCGTTGTCTAGGTGCTGAAGCGTGTTGGGAAGTGCGACTCGGACCGCTGGTGAGGGTGTGCTATCGATATCGGCGCGATGGGTAGGCGCGTAGAGGCGGGCAAGCAGGTGGCTGGCGAATGAGTGACTTGAGGTGAGGTGGGATAGGGTGACAGCAGGCTCGCGGCTAAAGGTTGTTGTTGTTGTTGTTGGGTGGTTGTCTCTGGCAGGTCAAAAGAGCGTGTAGGCCAGATCAAGATCGCAAGTGCCAAAGGCCAAGAAGAGGATGGGGTGGGCACCCTGTTGGGGGTTAGACCAATTTAAGAGAGAGTGAGTGAGAGCGAGAGTGAGAAGGAGGGGCGGCAAGAGGCGAAAGAGGGATAGAAGATAGTCAAGTGGTGACGAGGATGGCGGGTGGTGAGTGGTGAGTGGTTGAGCAACAGAGGGCGAGACGCGGGCGGCAGCGGGCAGGGCCTGGTCCCGTCTGTTTCTGCTCCTGCTGAAGTCTCAAATCACGGCACAACACTGGGGGAGAGGGAGAGAGAGCAAGGGGAAGAGAACAGGACGGGGTGGAGCTTGGAGTGCCTGGGTGGGTGTGGATGGGTGTGGACCGGGAGGGTGTGGTGTGGAGCTGGGGTCAGGGCTGTTGTGCAGATGGGATGGGATGGGCCCCCTTCTGCTTCTTTTGCACTTTTTTGACGCTTCTCTGCCATCTCCTGCCCTGGAGCTTCAGCACAGGGCTTGCACAACTGCCCCTGTGCAAGTGCCATGCCGCAGGTGAGTCGCTGGGAGCAGGGGATGGGCGGTGGTGTGTGTGGTGTGTGTGGTTCGGATGGGACGCACACTGTGGGCGAGCGATCCTCGACAAGGGTTTGTCTGGTGCCAAGGACAGGGCGCCAGGAGACGGATGGGAAAAGGACGGGGAGGTACCTCCAGGTACGAGAGACGAGCACAGGCCGTCATGGATCTCAGCTGGGTCACTGGGTGAGGTGGGACTGCAGGCGGAGAAGAAACGCTGCCTGGGGAATCGGCAGACCACCTCACCGGTGCCCTTCGAAATTACCTCGGGAGAAGGTGCAGGCTGCTGTCGTACCTCTTTTTAAACAGACACAGTCTGAGCCTGAAGAGGCCCAGTCCCACGCACAAATCTTAGGCAGAATTGAGGGTCATCTTGCGAATTGACACGGTTTGTTTAGAAAGTGCTGCCCGAGCCAATGGGCAGCCGAGCCAAGCGCAGCCGAGCTCCCCGCTTGACATCGGACCAGGGGCACGAAGCGGAGATGCAGCAGACCTTGCATGGCACAAGCCGCACAACATCGGCCAAGCTCAGCACATCCCCGGCATATTGTGTGCATGTAAGTCAGATCTGTACATAACTACACACATATCGCTGACCGTTGACAGAAATTGTTTCTTTGATTTTGAACTGAACTGAACAGCAGAACCCTCCTCGGAAGACTCTTGACGAGCATGGGACTGTAGAGGCCGACGCCGAGACGCCGAGAACAACGGAAGGGACCTTGCCGGCGCCGGTAACACCGCGTCTCGGGGCCCAGACCCGCCACGGAGTCGACACAACCGGCCGGGTCTGGATGGCTGATGCAGGGCTCCCCATGGGCAAACTGCTTGCGCCAAGGCATCAGAAGAAAGCTCTCGGCTTCTGGTCTCTGCCACCACGACGGGATTGTTTCGAGCGCAGCTGGGTCTGGGTCCAGGTCCAGGTCCAGCGCCATGCCGCCATGTTTTTCCTCTGACCATTGATGCCCAAGAGGACTTCCAATTGGGAGAATTGCGACATTTCGCTGCCGCTGCTGCCAGCTAACAGTTCAGCTGCCACAACGCCTGCATAGTCCCATGTCGTTCTTGACCGGAGAGAAATCTTTCGATGCCAGTTTTGCCCTCTTTGCGTTTTGGCGTGGGGACCACGCGGGTGGCCCCTGCTGTTCCTGACTCTTGCCCGCTTTGGGAAATTTTGTCAACGAAGCGTGGTGGATCACGACTTCCGACCCGGCAGACAGGAACCGCCCACTTGGTCTCCTTCCAGGTTGCTGTTGCCTGGAACCTCGAACCTGGGAGGTTTGGAAACGACGGACGTCGCAGAAACCTTGGAAAGGAGGAGAAAACACAACACCACCGCCACACACCACCACACCGCTGGATGGCCGCCGCTCGTTGTTTGCGAGAAACTTGTCCACACCGGAGCAGTTCTTCCTCCGTTGTCCACTCTCTGCCTCGGCGACTGCCGCATCTGCCGGATCGCCGGCCGGATCCCAGCACGTTTCGTTTCTCACTGCCTTTGTGGGTTCCTTGGCCATCTTCACGGAGATGAAGGTTGTCTTCGTACAATGAGCACCGGTTGTGCGCGGCAGAAGCTTGTGTGGAGGTTCGACATTGGGCTCCATCGCTGTTTGCTTCGGGTTTACAATCTTCCTTCCGCCAGGCGCGCTCAGCCTAAGCTCAGCTCTGCCCCGCCTCACCCGAGGCTGAAGCCCTAAAATCCCATTTCAACTGACAGCCATAATCAGGTTCTACTACTTTGCGGAAGCCCGTTGAGACTCAAGAGTCCGGGAAGTGACCAAGGCGGCTTGACCCCTCGCTCCCACCTTACAGCCTCTCCTCTAGCCAGACCCTCAATCACCCAGACGCTCGCCCCTCGGCCAGCACGGACCCTGGGATTCAGGAGAATCTTGAGAATCTGCAACCTGCCGATACACAATCGACAAAAGTCACCGAGGAACCCATCCCTGTTGGCCCAAGCACACTGCCCCCCTAAAAGAATCGCACTACCAAAATCATCGTGGGGACAGCCCCAGCTCAGAAGAGACGTCTGGCCCGGCCGGCGGACCCCGACATTTCTCCCTTACGGCAGCATTCCTGACGGTGGGCCGCGTTCGCTTACCGCTGTGCCTGATTCGTGCTTTCGCCCAGCTAGCCTTGGCGCCTGGCGGTCTGCGGTCAAGAAGTCGCCTGATGGCACAGCATCCCACAACGATTCGAAATCCGTGATTGAGACTCGATGGTGCCAAAGGGCCAATCTGCAAACATCCTTTGGCGCCCTAACCAAACACCTTCTCAGCGAGACTGCCCGCGACTCTCTTGTCTCTTCGCCTCGCTCTCGGATGGACATTCCCAGTTAACAACCCCCTGAAATTTGAGCGAAACCGCCAGGCTCACCTTTCTTCTGAAGAATGTCTGCCTGGGATGGCAGGGTTGGATTCAGACCCGCAGCTCTCCTCTCCCTCGATTCCTGAGACATTCAGGGAACACTGCCGCCCTGTGCCATCTCCTTTCAACAGCATGATCTCGTGCAACATTTCGGAAGGCTGCAAAGCTGAAGGAAAGGCGGTTACACATCGACTCGAGCAGCAAGGCCACAGAGTGAGACAACCTCCTCATTGCACTGGGATGCTATTCCTGGAGATGGTTTTCTGTACTTGTCTCTGCAACTATGTCGACTCAAAAGCGGGATCCACTCCAAGGCAAAGTTATGATTGGAGACGAAACCACCACAGCAAGAAGGTGGCACCGGGATGCCAACATACATAGCAGAGGAACGGAGGTGCAGTTCCTGAGCCCACCGTCTTGTGGTTACACCAGTCGCGATGACGGCCGCGAACCCTGGATGCAGGAAAGAAGACGGAGGGCTCTTGGCTCGCTGACACAGAAAACTGGGGTTTGGTTGTCTGGCTGCTTCAGACTGTGCAGCATCATGCCTGGAACTCATCAAGTCCAAGCTTTTTACAACATCGTCTGCCCGAGGGTTGGTAAGTGGTCGATCACCAACAAGAGCGAATTCGAACCGAACAAAAAGAAATTGGAGCAGGCGACAAGTACAGCAATCATCTACCATCAACGCACTATCAAATATTCCGTACATCGGGTTGATGCACTGAGTTTTCAACTTAAACCTGGTCTCTGTTGGCCGACGTCGAATTTGGCAGAGCAGTTGGGCCGGTGGGTCATCAGGCAAGCTCAATCCTGCCGCTGATCATCACGGCTGCTCAACAGTGGTCGATCATGTCGATCCGTTCAAACCTTACTGTGCCTTCGATCAATGGTCCAGATCCTTGTGGATGAGTGATATCATCGGCGGCAGCACTGGCGGCCTCTCGCTTGCACAATGACTGTACGAAGGTCGGCGCTCTTTGTCTGGACCTTAACAACGCAACCAACAGTCTGCTGTCAGGAGAAAACGTCCTCCCATTCACCGGGTGTTCCACAACCAAGGCTTTTGACGACTCCAACATATCTTCGGAGCCGCCAGTCAGGCGATTGCGGATCCAAGACAGGCTCCCCTCCCGGCTCCCCTCCCGGCTCTCTCTCAAGCACCATCGACAATCTCATCAAACGCAGGCCAGGTGCCACAGAGCGCGCGTCAATGATCTGAAGAACTAACGTCCATGCAAGCTTGCCGGAGACCGGCGGCTAGCTGGTTCAAGGGTTGATGACGGAGTT
Source organism: Chloridium humicola (assembly GCA_027569505.1). Lineage (NCBI taxonomy): Eukaryota > Fungi > Ascomycota > Sordariomycetes > Chaetosphaeriales > Chaetosphaeriaceae > Chloridium > Chloridium humicola. Next base: position 1,909 of record JAPDFF010000069.1, on the reverse strand, counting down.
GTCGTTCGATCTTCCCCAGGGTTGGAGGCGACTGGCTCGGGACGTCCGAGCTTCCGTCTGCTGGCGTCGGAACGGACAGGGCCTGCCCCACCAAGCCTGCTGGGCGCCGGTCGGCGCGCTCATTGGACGGCGTACGATACGTCCCCAGTCTTCTGCCAGTGTCCCACTGTCCCCAGGCCCTGGCGACGATGGGGAGAGCCGGTCAGTTTGCGAGAGTTCGGTGGCAGCCCACCCATCTTGCACGCGGCATCAACACCGAGGCCACAGTCCGGTTGACTGAACCGATTAGGAAGACGCTCTGCTGTGTCACGGCACTCCCGTCGCATCGCTCTCAGCGAGCTCACCACCACCCCGCACCGACACCGGCGCCTACCGCTTTGTTGCCCGCTGCCTGCCGGTGGGCAAGATGCACGAGGTTCCAGCCCTCGAGCTGTGGTTTGTTGCCTTCAACGCCCGGCGTCGAGGCGCGATGCACGGGGAGACGCGGGGACCTAACCAGCATGAATTCGGCTGCAACCTCGCAGTGGTGTGAGCTGGAGCAGCCTCTAGTGATCCTTCATCCTCAGTCGCGCTCTCATTACGGCGACAACACCACGGCGTCTTGCCTCGCGACACCATCTTCAACCCCAAAATTGCCTCGCGATGTGGCGCGCGCAAAATCCCCTCGGAATTTCCCAGCGCCCTGAAGAGGGTGATGCGGCGCCTCCAGGGGGCGGGAGATTGTGGTTCTTTCTCTGGCCCCGGCGGCCACGTGTGTGCGGAGGGGAGCCCTGTCGACTGGACCCTTGTTCGCCGAGACGCAACGCTGGGATGCCGTGTATCCGCAGGGAAAGGTACCTCGGGGTACTTTCTTCGCGCCCGGTTACTTGCCGGAAAGGGTCCCAGATGACGGCGACAGACATCCCTGCGGCGGATCCGCACAGATCATCTCCTGGACAGTGCGCTCCGCCGAACTCCCTTCCATCACGAACGAGAAGAACCTTCCCAAGGCCGTTGCGTTGCACAACAAGGGAACGCGGACTTCAAGAACGGGAGATGCGAGAGGCGCGGAACGAGACGCCCACGGCTCGCCAAACCCCCATCCACACGTTCCGCAGTGTGGGAACGCTCCGGTCTCCCCTCTCCACACTGCTAACCCAAGATCTCAGGCGCGAGTGATGGTCGGGTCCGGAAAAGCAGCCGAACGCAGAGATCATGGCGTGGGGGATAATCAATATTCATTTCCGGCTGAAATTCTGCGTTTTGAGCCTCACTCTCAACTCGCCCTTAATCAAGAACAACGCTCAGCTCAGAAACGAAATGAGGGCTGTCAAGTTGAGCGATTTTGCTGCTCGCGATTTCAATTGAAAATAGACGCTCTGCTGTTTCTTGTTCCTGCAGCGGGAGTCAGACAAAGATCGGCGAGAGCTCCGTGATTAGAGGGCCGTTCCAAGCCTGCCGGTACGCAGGTGGCTGACTGAGAAAGCCAATGTCCCAAGGGGCAGCGTTTTCTCTGCTGCCCGTGTGGCGCAACAAGCCCAGCATGCCTCCTCGCGCCAATCTCGCTTCGGGGTGTTTCTTTTCCACCTCCCACGATAAGCAAGCAAAAGCCAAAGCAGGCTGGCCGAGGCTGAGGACGTTGTGGCTTGTCAGCCTTGGTGGTGATTCAACACCAAGAAGATCATCGCGAAGATTGGAGACCGTTATAGCAACGGGCCAACGCCCACATGACAACGGCGGCGGCGCATGTCGTCGATGATCATGCGCGGAGTTGAAGAACAACCCGGTGAACAACGCAAGACTGTCCGGGGGGGGGGGGGGGGGGGGGGGGGGGGGGGGGGGGGGGGGGGGGGGGGGGGGGGGGGGGGGGGGGGGGGGGGGGGGGGGGGGGGGGGGGGGGGGGGGGGGGGGGGGGGGGGGGGGGGGGGGG
>JAPDFF010000068.1:0-118394 GCA_027569505.1 Chloridium humicola | reverse complement strand
CCCCCCCCCCCCCCCCCCCCCCCCCCCCCCCCCCCCCCCCCCCCCCCCCCCCCCCCCCCCCCCCCCCCCCCCCCCCCCCCCCCCCCCCCCCCCCCCCCCCCCCCCCCCCCCCCCCCCCCCCCCCGTACCATGGTTAGTGCGCCGCGCAACTTTGGCGGAGAGCACTCAGCAGCGAAGATAGGGGTAGTGGCGGACTTGGGGCCGATGCCGAAGCCGAGGAAGAAACGGGCAATGAACATGTGCCACCATGTGTTTGTGAAAGCTTGCCAGAAGCAGGCTAGAGCCGAAATCAGGCATGAAACGAAGATGGTGCCGCGGCGGCCGAGCAGGCGGTTCATGGGGTCGGTCAGCCAGCAGGCGACGACGGCGCAGCAGAGGTAGGGCGCGCCGTTGCAGAGTCCGACCAGCCAGGTGTCGCGCTGGCTGGTGGTACCGATGTCGAACTGGACCTTGTAGAAGATTTGCGCGCCGTTGACGACGGTTTCGTCCATGCCTTGGACGGCCGCGCAGAGGGAACAAACTGGGATTGTGTGAGCTGGTGTGGTCAAACAAGGGGTAAAGTGGTGCACATACCTGCAATCATCCAGTACAGCATCTTGGGGTTGGACCACTTGTGGGTAGTCTCCCTCTCGAGGATCTCCCTCTCCTCATCAGTCAAGTCCGGGATGGTGTGGTGGCTCGTCTGATCACCCGCGAGCATGGCTCCGAGGCGGAACGCGCGCATGTCCTCGTCACTCGTCAACTCGGCCAGTCTGGCGTAGTCCTCCCCCATCGCGGCAAGACGCTCCGGGCTGATGCCGGCCAGGGGATTGGCAAGCTTCTTTGAGACATCACGACCATCCTTGACAGTGCCATCTGGGGCCAGATCGTGCTGATGTCCATGGTGGTGTTGGCCATCGTGGAGGTCGTGATGCTCGAACTCGGTCCCTGAGCCGGATCCAGACGAGCTGGAGCGGCCGTGGTTCTTCTTCTCTCCAGAGATCATGGTGGATGATGGGTCTAGGGGTATCTCATGGGATGAACAAGCGGCGGCAAGGAGCACGGGGATCCAAGCGGTCTATATACTCCATGGCAAAGGCAATGGCAACGAGAAACGGTCCGCTCCAAGGATCTCCCTGTTACAAACAGGGTCCTCCAAAGACCATGCGGGTCTCTGGGATCCATTGAACCTTGGGATGAGGATCTCGGCCATGGAGAGACAGATGACATGGCGAGATGCAGGCAGCAACAAGTCTCCGCATCCAGAGAATTCTCGTTGCCGCAGGGTGCGCGTTCCGCTGAGGTGAGATTCAGCCCTCGGGAGCATCTGTCGACGTCATTGTTGGCGGCGTCGGGCCGGTGAGGAATCCATCAAGATACACAGCAGGAAGAGTTTGGACTGGGTCGCGGAGGTAAGCCGGGCCTGGGCGAGTGCGGCGTGAAGTCGGATATCACGGCGCCCAGCGGCGGCGAATTACTGGATAATGGTATGATTTCCGGGGCCGGAGGATTCGAGATCGGCGCCGACCGCAGGGTAGATGACCGCGCCGGCGGCATGACGTCGTGTTGCAGGAGGAAGGAAAGCAAGTCGATCAAGCTTTTTAGCGGGCCTTAAGCTTTGAAGCGGGTCCTTGCCGCGTTTGCTGGGCGCGGGGGATTTGGGGAAGATGGGGGAAGGTGGGGGATCTTTCATTGAGAGTGGGGTATTGAGTGGGGTAGCTGGTGGGACTGGTCAAACTTCACATGCTCGGTGGTGGTTGGAGACCCGAAGGAAGGCGCAAGTTGCAACACAGCTCTCGGTCGGGCGTCGTCCTTCAAATTCTCTTAATTTCTCTGGTGGAGGGAAGCAAAAATGTCAAGAGAGGAAGGGTGAGCTTGAAACCGGAGAAGCAAAAAGGGAGGTGCAAAAGTATCACTGTTGAAAGGCGAGCGCAGATGAAAGCGATGGAGGCCCGAAAAGAATCTGGAAATGACTTCAGGTTTTACAACTGCGAACACCTTTACCGACATTGGACAGTTCGGTCGATCCAATTTCCCAAGTGTTTCAAAACGGGAGATACTCGCTGCCAACCCAGAGATCCAAATCATCCGACCAGCCTGCGATCTGCCCAAATATATGAGCTGACAAACGCCAGAACCTTACACTATCTCCAGGTTTATTCCCCTACTTCCCAGTCAGAAACTCACTCCAAGTAGGGTGCCTCCCCGACGACTCTCTTTCGTCCCGAACCACGGGCGGTGCCTTGCGGGGTGCGCCGCCGCCCCTGCGATGATAGTCTGTGTCCGACCCCGACCGTCTCTCTCTGGGCCGGCCATCCTTCCGCTCTCTGTCCCGCTCCCGGCCTCTGCCTTTGGCATCACGTTCCCTCTCCCTTTCTCTCTCCCTCTCGCGCTCTCTGTCTCGGTCCCTGTCTCTTTCACGGTCACGATCCCTCTCTCTATCCCTCTCCCTATCCCGGTCTCGCTCACAATCACGGTCCCTATCCCTATCCCTATCCCTATCCCTATCCCTCTCCCTCCCCCCACCCTCCCTCCTCTCTCTCTCCCGCTCTCTCTCCCGTTCTCTCTCCCTCTCCCTCAACCCCCCCACCCCCTGATCCGACGCCCCCCTCACCATATACGTCCCCGCAAACCCCTTCTCCATCCCACCCCCACGGTCCCCACCACCCCCAACAACACCCACCACCGAATGCCTATTCCCAGCACTCGGCAGCGGACTCGTCCTCCTCCGCGCACTAGGCGGCGGCCTTTGCACAGGCGGCGGACCCTCGCGTCGTGAGGTGGCGGTGGCTGAACCGTTGCTGCTCTCGTACGAGCGCAAGTGCCCCGCGCTGTCGCGGTAGCTCGTTGTGCGAGGGCTTGGTCTGTCGCGGCGGTTGTCGTCTGAAGGGGGTGGGGAGGGGGGGATGCCGGGGCGGTAGCGGGAACGGGGATCGTCTGGGTTGTTGTTGTTGTTGTTGAGGTGGGGGAATAGGGGTGGTTTGGTGGTGGTGGTTGTTGGGGAGGGGGGACGGAGGGAGGAGAGGTGGGTTTGCAGGGCGTCGTCGAGGACGATGCGGGCGTCGCGGTTGGGTTTGGTGGGGAGGAGGCGGCGGGAGATTTGTTTGGGGAGGCGCTCGGGTTTGCCGTCGAGGAGGCTGTCTGCGTTGATTGGCATGGCGGCGATGACTTTGGCGAGGCGGTGAGATTCTTCGTTGGGGTAGGCGCGCATGGAGAGGGTGAGCCATTGCGTCCAGCTGGAGAGGGTCAGGCTGGGGAGGGTGGGGCGGGATTTGGCGTCGGCGGGGACGAGGAAGTACTCGAGGCCGAGGTGCTGGTAGAGATCTGCTAGTCTGGTCCAGGATGCGCCCTGGCGGTTGCGGAAGATGTCTTTCCAGGTGTTAGTTTGCGGGCTGTATGGGTGTTTAGGGGAGGCGGGACATACCTGTGAAGGGGAACAGCTCGGACTCGAGTCTGTGGTGCGAGTAGAACGCAGCCATCTTCTCCGGAGTGATCACGAGAGTTCGTCGCGGCATAAATTCGTCCATCTACAGTGGTCAGTATTATTCTCTCTCAGCTTTTGTGGCTGACTTACCATGTAGTTGCCAATACCCCTAACGACCTGCTCCCACCTCTTGGTAGGGAGACCAGTCTGGTCGAACAGCACACCCCACTTCAGGTCGATGGGATTCGCTTCCTTTGGGGAGCCTGGCACAAGACCAGCTGGTGCCGGTGGTGCTGAATTGCTCCATTGAACACCAGGTTGTGTCCTCGGAGACAGTTCTGGCGTATTTGAGCCTCGCCTAGGGGGGAACGCACTCTGAGAGCGGGCAAGAAGAGGTGGCGGTTGGGGCCTTGCAGCCGCTGGATTTGGCCTCGAGAGTTCAGGTGGTCGCTGAGGCGAGCCGCTACTGTTATTCGAGCCGGACTCTGTGGGGCTCTGGATTTGTCCCACTGCAACGAGGTCAGTGTCCAGACCAGAGAGCGAGAGGGCAGGGGTGCTACTTACACTCCTCCTTGATCATCTTTCGGATCTCGACAAGTACATCCGGCGATGGGCTCTGGACTGGGGACCTTGAAAGTCCAGCCCCATCTGGTCTCCCCTGAACTGGCCCGCTGACAGGCACAGGTCCGCTCTCCCTCGGTTTCCCGACGTTCGGTGTCCTCTTATCGGTTTCAGGGCCTTTTAGCTCTTCCTCAGACTCGTACGTCTCAGCCTCCGAGCATGAACCCTCGCTATCCAGCAGGTTGTCTTCGTCGGCATCTTGGACCGTGGGGCGGGGAGCCGGCGGGAAAGGGAAGCCACCTCCGTTTGCTGGAAAGGGACCAGGGGGCCCAGGAGGAGGAGGTGGCGGGATCTGCCAGCCGGGCCAGCTTTGCGGTGTCTGCTGCGCAGCCATCTTCTGATATCAAGAAGAAGATACCAACTCTTGTTGTGTCTTGTCACGTTGCAGGCAAGACGGGCACAAACAAAGGTCCTGCATCGGTCTGCTAAATGTCAAGAAAGGAGCGAGCGGGAGCAAATGCAGCTTGCCGAGTAACCCTTCAGATATACCCGGCCTGAAGTACACAAGCAACATCTCTGAGCCTCACCATATCCGACGTGGCCATCCTAGTCCCGGGCAACGATGCTGTTTAGGCGGACCATCCCAAAGGATCAGCATCGTCCGCCTCGTTTTGATCCCTCCTTAAACTCTGACCCCTCCAGTCAAAAAGTCCAGACAAAGAGGCAGAGCAAGAAACCACGTCTCAACTCGCGCCCGATCTTCTTTTCCAAGCTCAACAGGAAGCCATCCCATCTTCCCCGGCGTGACACACCACCACCAGCCTCCATCCCAACCCAATCAAACTCAGAGCCCCGGGCCGGAGCCTGAGAGGCGAGAAACCTCCCGGCGCACGACACGATGCAGTACGCGACAAACACATGTCATCTATCGCTTTTCCATTTGCCTTGACCGGCAGGCGGCCGAACGCCATGTGGGAGCGGGGCGAATGGGCGGGAGTGGCACACCCCCTTTTCCGGCCCGAGGCTGGAAACACCATACAAGCCGGGCGGCCATGCCCAGCGGCCCAACGCCCGATCAACCACACACAACCGGATCACGCCTCCCAGCCGGCATCAATTTTCACCGAAGGCTGAGTTTCTGCTTGCCCCGTGTTACGCGCACTCAACACCCTCTCTCTCGCCCGTTCATTGAGCAACGCATCTCCTTCGTTTCAGGGCAATGCCGAGCAGCCGGGTAAGCACCCTTCACCCCTAGCCAGCAGAATAGACGCCCAACGAGGCCCGCAAAGGTGCCCATTCCAAGGAAACATGGTTCTTCTGCCTTATCCGTCTTGGAAAGGCTGAAACACGGAGCTGCTGACAAAACAACTCTCTTTGACAAATCCATCAGGCAATAATACCCAAGTCAACATCAACTCTGTCCTTCCTCCCCGAATCCCCTTTACCCCCGCCCCGACATAATCCTCCCACAACCCCGGACCGGCCACCGAACCGTAACACCCGACGGAATCGATGAAACCACATAAACAAAGCATGCCACACCACTCCTCTTCTTCCATCTCAGACTCACTTCAAGAAAGCAGCAACCTCACCCACCACAGCATCCCCCTACCAAGATCCGCTTCCCATACCCGGCGATGGAACCCATCCGATTCGTCCCGCCAGCTGCATCTTCTTCATAACACCTACTGCTATGTTTAACGCCCGTAAACACCACGATCTCAAGCCTTTCCGTGGTGCCACGGGAAGAAGCAAGTGACAAGCTTACGTGACTCACCCAAGCAAGCACACACAGTAGATACCGTCATAGACTCTGTGGTATAACACTCTGCCTTATCCTGTCACCGGAACGCTTCCGGTTGGACATACACACCACCTTCAGAAAACCCGAGAGTCGGTGAGGCTGTGGCAGACCTTAGCTGGATACTTGTCGGGCAACCGGCTGCCTTGTTTACCTTTTTGTTTCCTAAGAGGGAATGTCGGTGAGAAATGCGTCATTGCGTCATTGCACTGGAGCATGTCATGTTGAAGAGGGTTGCAATGGGGAAAAGAGTCAACATGTTGATGTAATGGCTGGGTAAGCTAGCTAATGGGGCTCGATCTCTAGTCTATCCCATTTCTCTCTCTACTCTGTTTCTATCTTCCTTGGCCTTGCTTCACCCATCATTACGGCCCATCCCATCCATCCACATCGCATCTTGTGTGAGCGAAGTGTCCCTGATGTAAGAAAACCCCAATCCGTTTGCGCAAAGAGATATCGCCGCCCCGACGTCTCTCCTGAGCGCAATGGGGAAACAAAACGTGAGCAAAAGAAAAGAAATTAGCCGAAATGACTCGAAAATACGGGCAAATGACTTCGAAGTGTGCTTCTGCACTGGGGCAGGGTGCAGATGCTGCCGATCCGAAAAGAATCGATGCTGAGATGAAGATACCCTGAAAGGGCTTGGAAGAGCTAAATGTCTCCCGAGCGTCAATGTCCTTGACCGCCCCGAGGGTGTGCTTTTTCTTAGAAGTCATCGTCCGAGTCGAGATCCAAGCCGTCATCGTCGTCATCCCCTGCAGGAATATCGTACTTCAAGTAGTTGGGGAGTTGAGCAGGCTGCTTGCGGCCAGGCTGAAAGGCAGTTAGCAAATATTTCTTCATAAGCATCCCCCAAATGACTGTGCCTACCGCCTTGGCCCAGCCACTCCGGTTCGAGCTCTCGGGCTCAGTGATGGTCGTCTGAGTGACCGTGCTGCCCGACACAACGGTGGGTGTCTTGGTCATGCGAGCAAACTGGCCATCAGGACCCCAGGCATTGTACGACACCGCGCCGCTTTGGGCGCGGCTCACGACGGAGGACTGGTTGCCTAGTGGCGGTAAGAACGCACAACGATGTCAGCCGTAAGCTCATACAATGATAGGGAGATGAACCTGTAGATTGGCGGGGAATTAGGAATGCCGAGCTTACCTCCGTATGTAGAACCCTCCCCATCAGCGCGGCTGGAGAAAGACAACGAGCCGAGTTCCGACATGGCGCGCGTGGAAGGGGCAGCGGAAGCCCCGTCGTTGGCGGCGTAGACGGTCTGAGACGGTGGTCAACACTCGGCTTCTAGGTTGGGTAAGATGAAGAGTCCTCGTACCTCGACGTCGTCGTCCTCATGAACACTGGTCAGAGTGGTGGGCGCCGTGCTGGTACCCGTAATCGCATGAGGGACATTGGCGCGGACCGTCTCCTCAAGGGAGAGCTGGCCGCCGGGGGTGGGCAGGGCCTCAAAAGGCTCCGACTTGGTCCGCCAGTCGGTGCAGTCAATGCACCACTGGAGAATGTGGTAAGCAACTTGTTCCATTGCGACAAAGTTGATGGAAATACTGACGCCCGTCCCGTTTCTCCGGGTCCTTTTGCTGAAAAAATGCAACTCCCTCCAGCGGCCGCAAGGCCCCTGGCACTTCATCTCTAGTGCTTGCTTGCTTGAATGCTCCAAACAGCGGATGCCTGTGACGGTTGGGGTCGCTCGTCCCTTTCTAGCCTGCTCGTCGTATTTTGCGAGCTGCTTGTTTGAGAACTGGTCCCTCGTCTTCCACTCCCCGTGTTCGCAGCGCATGCGGGTAGCCATGATAAAATTGATGGGGCTTGCGTCTGCAGTTGTTTGATTCTGGTTAAAGAACAAAGTGACTATGGTGTTGAAATTTTCAGGCGCGCCTTTGGGCCTCTTGACAAAGAACCGGGATAGGTTGAGTGGTTGGGAGGAAGTGAGAGGGAAGGTGTGAAAGGAAGAGAATGCAAATATAAACGATTTGGGAGCTTCCCGGCTAGGTTTTGCACCGGAAGTCGCAGCTTGCCGGGTCTAGACAATGGCGATGAAAGCAAGAGTGATGTCAGAGGCCACCCAGTTAAAGATTATCATGTGAGGAAATTCACCAAGAGAAATCAAGTGGAGGAAGAGGGTTCTCTTGGGAAAGAAGAGAAGGTTGTAGAAAAGGTAGACCATGGTAGGGAAAGAAAAGAAACAAAAAGAGAGTACGAGCTTACCGTGCGAGAGCGGGCTGGTTACCCAGGAGGGCGTGGTCAATGTATAGAGTTTGTGGCAGTGGAGAAAAGAGAAATTTAAGGACCTGGGCGCCGGGGCTGCCGATTTTGAAGATTGGGTAAAAGGCTGCCAGAGAACATACGAGCCCCTTCCTGTTGGCTGGTTTGGTTGAAAAGTCGAGGACTGCCCAGGGTTGGTAACTTGGCTGCGTGTTTGGATTTTGGGCAGAGGGCAATAAAATCCGTTCTTCAAGAATGGATCAAGGGAGAAGTATGGAAAGAAGAGGCGACCCAGGTTTCATCAGAGCTTCAGGAGCTCTTTGAAAGTGTGGAAGGAGCTAGAAATCACACCATTCAACCTAAAGTTCAAGAAAACCTGCACAATAAAGAAGAGCAGGAAGGTTCTCTCAATGTTTGCAAGCGTGGTCGAACCGTTAGCGTTGTAAAAGAGACACACTGCTCGAAGGAAAGCTGGGATGACAAGCATAGCTCACGATCTTCTACAGCTAGGTGTTGGGCTTCTCCTTGACTTCTTAACCGAGCCGACCAGCTTAGGCTTTCTAGCCCTAGTAGCCATAGGCTTTGTCCTAGATACAGTACTAAAAGAAAAGAAAAAAAGGAAAAAAAAAAAAAAAAAAAGGAAAAAAAAAGGCAATCGAGTAGGAAAACAAGAAAAGGAAGAAAAAAGAGAAAAGGGAAGAAAGAAGAAATGAGATAGAAAACGAGGAAAAGAAAGAAAGAGAGGAAAAGAAAGAAAGGGAGGAAAAGGAAGAAAGGGAGGAAAAGGAAGAAAGGGCAAAAGACGAGGAAAAGAAAAAGGATAGAAAAAAAAAAGAAATTAGGGTTGAAAAAACAATGAGAGAAAAAGTATAAAAGAAAGGCTAACTTTCAAGATAGAATAAGACTAAAGAAATGATACAAAGAAAGAAAAGTCAAAGGGGAAAATGATAACGTAATTTATAAGCGAGTCGCGTACTCTCGACTACCCTATTACAACCATTCTCAATTGCAACGTATCAACACTAGGAACTTACTACAATTACATTAGAAATAATTATCGAACAATAGCCTCCTCTTCTGATTCAGTGAGCTTCCTCGAATTGGGTACAGTGTCGCGTCGTGCAGGCCGGCCAGTGCGCCGGTCACGGAGGGTTGATTGGGGGACATGATAGAGCTTGGCTACAGCTCTGAGGCTTAAAGATTTGTCGTTTTGGAGAGCTTCAAGGGCCAGGATTATCCTATGCTTCTTAGAGTAGGAGGTATGGTGGGTTGTGGGAAAAAATCGATGTTTAGTGCGAAGAGGACGCATCGCGGGAGAAAGTGCGCGGCTCGCTTATATGCGCGACTCGCTTATAAATTACGTTAAAGTCAATAAAACAAGAACAAAGAGTATAAATTCATCATTATATGCCCTTCTCTTCCTAGTCCATAGCTATAATTTCCTCCTCTGTCGGCTCAATCCCTTTACCTCGCTTCAACTCAACAAGTACCTTGTACACGTCCGGAAACTTGATCTCCAGCTCTATGCCCTTCTTCTGTTTGATCATATGCCTTGCGATAGCTCCAATCGCCCCTGGATTGTCAGTACTAATGACTGACTCCCAATAGCTCACCTCCGGATCTTCGTCATCCTCAAGCCAATCATTGTCCTTCCACAGTTGGATCAGTCGATCCTTGAACTCACAACCCCCAAAGTCAATGATAAACGGCTTCTGCGTGTGCCTGTCCACCATCACGTTGCGGGGCTGGCAGTCATCCAGGGAAACTCCGCGCTTGTTCATCTCGTACACGGCATCCACCGCCTCCTGCGTAATACGCTGCCACTCCCTCGGGTCCACCGGTATCCCCTCCTTGAGAGGAGACGACCACCAGATATCCGATAGGTTATACCCATCCACAAACTCCAGCAGCACGCCCCTAACCTCAAAATACCGCGCCGTATGCGGGTTGTTGAGCAAGTCCTGCGGGACATCCGGCCCGGGAAACACCAGCCGCACATGCGCGTACATCTGCGGAATCGTCTTCCCCTGCTGATCTTCCAATCTTTCATACGCCTCGGTCTCGGTATCAAACTGCTCCCCACACAACTGCCACAGCGCCGCCTCGTACATCTCATCTCCCTCCGGGTCCTTAGGCTCGCCATACTCCGGGCAGTCGTCCAGGAAGTTGCACGGGCGCGCGTCCAACGCCGTGTCGGCCTTTCTTTTCTTGGGCACCCACTCGTCGAGAAAGGGCGCCATCTTGCGCTGCCGCACGAACTCGTGGAACGCGGACTCCCGCGCGGCGGTGAGCGGGACGTGTTTGTAGCGGTAGTCGCGCAGGTCGACGCCAAAGCGCCGGTCGTAGAGCTTGAGTACGGCTTGCAGCTGGGGGCGGGGCCGGTCCGCCTCACCGCGTGCACTGGCTTGGCTGGGTCTTTCCTTCTGGAGAACCGCATGCCCGGATCCGGCGGGAGCGTCGGGGTTGGATAGGACCACGCTTAGTACCGGGGACATGGTGACGCTTAGGATAGAGGCGACCGTGGCGGTCAGTGGCTGGCCCGGGTTGCCCTGGAACGTCGACGCGCGGCAGTTCTTGAGGAACTCGAGGTGCAGTTCTTGGCCTGGTGCCCAGGGTAGTGGGATCGGGGTGGTGTCGAGACTGGGCGCTTTGCTGGTCAGCGGCTCAAAATGTTGGAGGCCCTGCTGTCGTCTTGGAGCCCTTACCTCGTTGCGTCGCCCATCTTGAGTAATTGGGTATGCGATGGTCCGATGGATGGTGTGAAATTCGTGGGATGCAGGAAGAAAGCGTCTTGCTCGTCGGGTTGGTCGATGATCTAATACTTCCCTTAGATAGAATGATCGAAATAAAATGAAGATGAATGTGAGGAAAAGAAGTCGGAAGATGAGGAGAAAGATGAAGTGGCAGTTAAGAAGGAAGCTAATGGGGATGCCAAAAGGGAAGAAAAAGAGAAAGACGAAGAGGAGGATAAAGAGGAAGATTAAGATGAAGATGATGAGGAGGATAGCGAGGAGGAAGTCTGAAGGCGACACAGCTGACCGATTGAATCATTGGGCAGGTTGTAGGAGCCCGGAGGTCAAGGCTGAACACGTTGTTCCTGCCACATGATTTCGTCAGCGCTGTATGCTGGCTGCTGGCTAAAGGGGGCAACGATTGATCAACACTTAATCCGAGATGCTTATCGAAGCCCAAGTGATCCTCCTAGAAACTGATCGGACGATCTATGCCTCATATAAGAAGCGGAGATTGATGCGGTTATAGAGGACCTGGTGGTGCAACCGTGGAACAGGGAGCTTAGGATGCGCCAGGACGAGACTATTGAGAAACGATGGCACATGGATTCCAGATCATCCGAGATCGCAACAACAAAACCCACCCAGCAAGTCTTGCATTAAGTAGCGTGTCTGTGTGCATGCGGTGCTCTATGTACCCGCCTGAGAGCAACCCGTCATCTATCCCTTTTTTTCTCAACCGCGTTCCGAATGCTTAAAACACTGGTATGAACCGACATCATGAGAGGAGCATTATACATGTGAGACCAGAAAACAAAAACGCCCCGCCGCCCTGGTCCTAACAAAAATTTTGTGGCGCGTGCGCATAATCCAACAGTTGGTGGTGGTACATAGGGAGACCCGAGCTCCTCGAAATCAAGCCATCGACGAGAAGGCTTATTTGTTCTTGACGACGCCGACCTTGGCCGGCCGGAGGACGCGCCCGTTGAGCTTGAAGCCCTTCTGCTGGGTGTGCATGACGGTGTTGTGCTCCTTGTCCTGCATGGGGGTCATGAAGGTGGCCTCGTGCTCGTTGGGGTTGAAGGCCTCGCCGTGGGGGTCGAAGCGCTCGAGGCCGTGCTTCTTGAGGGTCGACAGCATGATGGTCTCGGTCATCCGGAGGCCGTCGTACAGGTTGACCAGCTCCTTCTGGTGCTCTGTCTGCTCCTGGGCCTGGAGCTTGTCCTGGGACACCATGGACAGTGCCCGGTCGAAGTTGTCGACCGAGTCAACGAGGTCCTTGGCGAAGGCCTGGATCGCAAAGTCGCGCGACTGCTTCTTCTCGCGCTCTGTCCTGTCCTGCAGGTTGCGGAAGTCGGCAACGGAGCGGAGGTACCGGTCCTGGATGGCGGGCGTTGTGAGTATGGGAAGTGGGAGGGAAAGCAATAACAGGGAAGCAAGCTAGCTACCTTCATGTCCCGGAGCTCGGCTTCCTTGGCCTCGAGTTGCTTCTTGAGAGCAGCCTCGGGGCTCTCGGCCTCGGCCTCCTTCTTCGCCTCCTCGCCGTTGTTTTTGGCGGCGTCCGTCTCGGAGCTGTACCATCGTGTGCGCGGCGCAAGCGTGCGGGCTGCGGCGAGTGGTGTCTGGTAGGATTGGACGATGGCAATGGTTCGCCTCTGGGTGCCGAGTCTGGCGGTGGAGCGGAGGGCTCTGGAAGCGCCCGAGATGGTCTGTCGTAGCATGGTTGCGGGTGTATGTGGAATTGTGGTTTTCGCCGGTGTCGATGACTGCCGAAGCTCAAGCCTTCAAGGGTCGTGTGTTGTTCAAGAAATTTTATGGGGGCGTTCTTCGCGGCTCTCGGCCCTTCGACCGAGTAAGTCTGACCTTCGCCAAGTTTCAGGCGGATCATTGATGGCCCGCCCGAGCTCTTGAAGCATGCTGTGCTAACCCAAGCAGGTTAGCATTTTGCGGGGTGTGCATCTGGTGCGCCGGGGTACAGTTATCCTGAGCCTTGTCTTGGCAACCTTTCTTGAAGACAGCGACAAGCAAGCCAGATTATAAAAAGGCCGACAAGACGGCATAATAAAGGAAAAAAAAAGGAATGATGGAAGTACAAATGGTTGACGTAAACGAAGGAACACAAAAATATTTATGGCGGGACTAAACCAACGACACAGAGAGATATCTGGTTGCAGGGACGGGGCCAGCCTGAGTTATTGCATTCACCCCACCTCTCTGGTCTCTCGTAAGCCAATCATGTGAAAGACGGCAAGATTCGAGAGCCAAGGCGCTTTGTCGTCAACGCGCTGCTTCAGCCTCGACTTCGACTTTTGCGACTGCTACACCTCGATTGCCATCCACCACATCCATACCCAAAACCCACCGCTTTTTGACAGTAAACAACCCAGCCCTTACTGCCAAGATGGATTACGACCCGATGGTGATGGACGACGCCGAGGCGCTGGGGCCCGTCGTCAAAATTTCCCAAGTAGGTCGCTGTCGCAAGAGCAGTGCCTCGCCACTTATGCTCTGAGCGTTGGTCTAATCGCGCCCGCGGCATCCAGGCAGACTCAGTGCGCGTCAAGTACGAGCTCTCCAACACCGACATCTCGTTCGCGAACTCCCTCCGCCGCGTCATGCTCGCCGAAATCCCCACAATAGCCATCGACCTGGTCGAGATCGAGGAGAACAGCTCCGTGCTGGCCGACGAGTTCATCGCCCACCGCCTGGGCCTGGTCCCGCTCAACGCTGAGGGCGCAGACTCCCTCAACAACTCGCGCGACTGCGACTGCGAGGGCCACTGCCCGCAGTGCAGCGTCACCCTCACCCTCCACGCCAAGTGCACCGGCGATGAGAACATGCATGTCTTCGCCCGCGACCTGGTGCCCAGCGGCGATCGCATCAACCAGGTGCTCGGCACGCCCGTTGCCGCTGACGCCGAGGGCCTCGGTCCGCTGCTTCTGAAGCTGCGCCCGGGTCAGGAGATCAAGCTGCAGTGCATCGCCAAGAAGGGCATCGCGAAGGAGCACGCAAAGTGGGCGCCTACATCCGCCATCGGATTCGAGTACGACCCGCACAACAAGTTGCACCACCTCGACATGTGGTACGAAACGGAAGCAAAGGCGGAATGGTGAGCCTCTCCTCTCCCTCCCTCCTCACTTTACACCCACTAACCCCCACTCCCCAGGCCCCCAAGCGAATACGCCGAGTGGGAGGAGCCTCCCCAGGAGGGCGAGCCGTTCGACTACGACGCGGTGCCGAACCGATTCTACTTCAACGTTGAGAGCGCGGGGAACCTGGCGCCGGACGTGATTGTCAGCGAGGGCATCAAGGTGCTGCAGCAGAAGCTGGCGGGGCTGATCCACGAGCTGACCGAGGGCGAGGGCGGCGACGGCATGAACGGCGAGTTCAACGGGCAGCGCAGCCCCGAGTACGCGTCGGGCGCGGACGGGTTCGGCGGGTACACGACGCCGTTCGGGGGCGGCGGCGGCAACCAGAGCGCGTGGGGCGGTCAGGGCGGGACGACGCCGTATGGGACGACGCCGTATGGGGCGGGGCAGGGCAGTTGGCAATGAGCTGCTGGGGTTTAGGAAGCAGAAATTGTCTCTGCGTTTCTAAGCATTTGCAGGAGCATCGGCTTTCGGCCTTTCCTGCGGCGTATAAGCCTAAGCCATGTACCTTGCGCCCGGCTCAACCACGAGCAACCAGTCACATGCCATGTACGGGCACCATCATACGGGCACCATCATACGGGCTACTCGCTATCCAAGCAACGCCAGCAGGCGTCCCGGATTAGGATAGCACCCACCCCCTTTTCAGGTTGTACATCATAGATACCAGCGGGAGTTCAGGAAGGATGCACAGGGGGATCAGGTTCTTTGCAACCAGTTCATTTAAGATTTGACGAGAAGGAAAAACAACACACACAAGAAGCTACCCTACATGCTCTCTAATCTAACGACACATGGGTATAGAGAAAAAACAAGGAAATTTACAGAAGAGAAGGGGGAAACAGGCGGGACACTACTACATCGTCCAACACCCGTCCCCCGCAATGCAAAATGCATCTATGCCCCCATCTCTCTAAACCAACATTGACATGGATGAAAAACAAACGCCTCGCACCGCCCCGCCCCTGTCTGCCCGTTCTACCGGCCTCTCTCTATCTGCCTGTCTGTCTGTACTCTAGGTACCCTGTATGGAAGTTATCTGTCGTCATGGTCCTGTCCCAGATTGCTGCTGCCGCGCGCTGTACTGCTGCGTCGTGCCTTCGAAATTCGTGTCGTGATATCTCTCGTCTTGCCTGTCCTTTTTACTCCGGATCCTCTATGCCGTTGATCTTCCTGTAGAGATTGCGGTGAGATTCTAGGAAAAGGAATGTGCAGATTGTTTGTCTGTTGTCTGTCAGCATCTCTCTCCGGGAGACCAGGAGAACGGGGAAAACTTACGGCCCCAGCCTCAAAAAACTCGGCACCCAACCCTTAAACATCCATCGCATCCCCTCCTTCGCATACGCCTCTTTCAGCACACTCAACACCCCATGATTATTCCCCGCCGCCGCCGACATAATCTTGGTCTTGACAACATCAATCGGGCTCGTCACCGTGGCCGCCACCACACCCGCCAGAAAACTCGCCGTAAAGTGCGTCGCCAGGCCATCATGCATCGGCGTCAGCCGCAGCAGCGTCCGCTTAAACACATCATAGCTCGCCAGCTGACTCGCCGTCATGGCCGCCGCGCGGGCACTGTTGGGCCACACCCCGCGGAACATACTCGCGAACCCCTCCTCGCGCACCATGCGCACCAGGCCGTCGAGGGCGTGTTTGTAGTTGCGCCGCTGGTCTGCGGGCAGGGCGGCGTCGTGCTGCATGCGCACGTTGAGCACGTCGGCGGCGTTGCCGGCGAAGCCGCCGATGAAGCCCGAGGTGGAGGCCATGGCGATGAGGAGCGGGAAGGAGGGGGGCTTGGGTTTGCCAGTGAGGGGGTCGTCTTTTTTGGAGACGAAGCGGGACTTCATCTCCTCGTAGATGCCGAAGCGGGTGGTGGAGTAGGTCAGCTGGCGGAGGAGGGAGGCGGAGAGGCCGTTGTAGAGTCCGCGGATGCCGTTGTGCTTGACGATGTGCACGAAGGTGCCGGACATGGATTTGGGCATGTCGCCGGTGCGGGTTTGCAGGCGGACCTGGGCATGGGGGTCAGTTGTGGTGGGAGAGGGAGGCTATAGGAGAGGCAATACCTTAACTGAGGGGTAGGTTAGTATGAGGCTTGTTTATTGAGGTACTTATTCAAGGCGACTTACCCAGATCCAGAGGATGTGTGACACAGGCAGCCATGCTGCTGGCGCTGCCGCCGAACCAGAACGGGTAGTGAATCGGCCGGGGCCTAGTCGGCGACGCGACTGCCGGTTCATCGTCCTTCTTTAGCATCGCCGCCGGCGTCGGCCGTGGTGGCACCGGGAGCCCTTCGTTCTTGGCTGCCTGCATCGTGATTGCAAGTGACCTAAAAGAGGCGCGTTGTTATAGGGACATTCCGTTCTTCACGTCCAATAAATGAGAGTCCAATGCCTCCAAAATGAGTGGTAGACTAGGTACGGTATCTTAATCTGAAAATGAGCGTCGTGATGCGACCCAAGAAATGCCTGTCCGGATACCAAGATCCCACAAAGCCAACGCAATGACGGCGTTAAAGAAACGTCCACGATAAGAATCCCATTTTGTTTATCGGCGTTTTGTTCGGCACTGGCGGCTTCAAACTTCATTTTCCAAGATCTGGAGGTCCGTGCACGCTCAACCTACGTCAGACTGGTCGGTCGGCTATTCGAAGGTCTTGTGGGTCTCAGGAACAGGGGTCCTGCATCTTCGATCCTTATCGGCGGATCCAGCGATATCGGGTGCGGCCCAGAACACAAAAATTTGACCGCCTTCGAGTCATCGCAGGGGGGACACAGGCTGATAATAAGAGACGCGGTAGCTCAACCCAGCTTCTTTCCTTCTCCATCTTTCTCCAGTCCATAATCCTTCTCCCTTGCTCCGGCACTTGCCCATTGACCTCACCCTCCTCCTCCATAATACACAACACCGACATCATGTCTAAGGGTCGCGTTTGTCTGTAAGTGTGAACTTGGGTTTTACCCCGCGATTGGATTGCATTAGCAGAGAGAGGGACACAGACTAATGCCCTCGTTCACAGCGCCTACTCTGGAGGTACGCCGTGTTGCACAGATGAAGCCCGTGCTATGCACATGTAACCACTCAATGCTACCACACACTAGCATTGAGTGGTTACTGTGTTCCCGCACCCTTCCCAGACTATCCAGTCTCTCCATCTCTCCGACGAGCTCGCTGCTCTGCTATCCTCGGCCCAGCTGACCCCTCTCCTTGCCAGGCCTCGACACCTCCACCATCCTCAAGTGGCTCATTCTTGAGGTGAGACTACATCACTGTAGCAACTAAGCACGTCAATATTGACATTGCCCCAGGGGTACACCGTCGTCTGCTTCCTCGCCAACGTCGGCCAGGAGGAGGACTGGTCCGAGGTCGAGAAGAAGGCCCTCGCCCTTGGTGCCGAGCGCATGGTCATTGAGGACCTCCAGCGCGAGTTTGTCGACGAGATTGTTTTCCGCGCCATCCAGTGCAATGCCATCTACGAGGACCGCTACCTCCTCGGCACCTCGCTCGCCCGCCCCATCATCGCGCGTGCGCAGGTCCGCGTCGCCCAGAAGTACAACTGCGACCTCCTCAGCCACGGCTGCACCGGCAAGGGCGTAAGTACTGCAAATCTGCCCACGGAGCTGACAACATGCTAACATGGTTGCAGAATGAGTATGTCGAAACGAACCAATCTAGAAAATGAGGCGTATACTGACAATCCCCCAGCCAGGTCCGCTTCGAGCTTGCCTTCAAGGCTTGCAACCCCTCCATGAAGGTCATCGCCCCGTGGAGGATGCCCGAGTTCATCCAGAAGTTCCAGTATGTCTTCCACTTCTATTTTGAGAGCGGAACAGTGCTGACGCGATTGAAACAGGGGCCGTGCCGATCTCCTTAAGTTCGCCGCCGAGAACAACATCCCCGTCTCCTCGACCCCCAAGGCTCCCTGGAGCATGGACGACAACCTCGTGCACTGCTCGTACGAGGCTGGTGTCCTCGAGGACCCCGACCACACTCCCCCCAAGGAGCTCTGGACCCGCACCGTCGACCCCACCGATGCGCCTGATGTCCCCTACAACTTCACCATCCACTTCGAGCACGGTATCCCCGTCAAGGTCGTGACCCCCGAGGGCGAGACCACCGGCTCTGTTGAGCTCTTCAAGCTCCTCAACAAGATCGGCCACGACAACGGTGTCGGCCGTGTTGATATCGTCGAGAACCGCTTCATCGGCCTCAAGAGCCGTGGCTGCTACGACACCCCCGGTCTGACCATCGCGTAAGTATTCGGGAGATTGGAATACTCGAAGACAAACGCTAATGGCTTGTAGCCGCCTTGCCCACGTTGATCTCGAGGGTCTCGTCATGGACTCCAAGGTCCGCAAGCTGCGTGACCAGTTCGTCACCATCGAGTGGTCGCACGCCCTATACAACGGCATGTACTTCAGCCCCGAGCGCGAGTTCCTCGAGAACTCGATCATCTTCTCGCAGAAGAACGTCACCGGTGAGGTCCGCATGTCGGTCTACAAGGGCGCTGCCTACACACTGGGCCGCAAGAGTGACGCCAGCAACCTGTACTCTGAGGAGGACGCGTCGATGGACTCCCTCGACACCTTCTCTCCCATGGACACCTCTGGCTTCATCGCCATCCAGGCCATCCGCCTGGAGAAGTACGGTCTCCAGAAGATCAAGGATGGCGAGCCCCTGAGCAAGTAAATTGCTTAGTGTTTGCTAGAAGGAAATAAAAAAAAATATGGTTAATTGATCCAACAAAACAGTTGTTGATTTGAGGTGTTTGTGAACCTGATGGTGACGTTTGACCTTGTCCCATGGGACCGTGAGAACCCTTCTGGCTGGGAGCCATTGGCCAATGAAGATGCTCAGGGACACAGCCAATGGGCGAAGCAAAGTCCCCTGTTCGGGAACGATCTTGGCATACAAGGACCCACCCAAGTTTTCGAGCTCCCTCCCGCGTTGATCGTCCGCAAGCAGCTGTGACTCGAGGTCTCCCAGACCCCACCACCAGACCTCCTAGCCACCGCATCTGAACCTCAGCATGATCGGACCACGGAGGCTCGCGGCGGCGTTCAGGCCGATCGCTGGCGGCCGGTCTAGCGTTGCGCTGCTTCTCCGGCGAGGCAGCCCAATAACCAGTGCCCCGGCTCTGCGGTGCTGGCGGGCGGCCTACTCCTCAGGTTAGCAATGGAAGAACAGTTCTACAACCGGCCCAGCTTTGCTGATGGATGTACGTGAAGATGCTCCGGCTCAAGCTGCCTCCACCGCCCCGAAGACGGTCGAGATCAATGGCACGACGTACACGACCGACCACTGGTACAACGTCTCCTCCACCGTCCTCTCCCTGACCTCGCGCAAGCTGCACCTCCAAAAGGACCACCCCGTGGCCATCACACGGAAGATCATAGAATCAGTCTTCCCGGGGCCGACCTACAAGTACTACAACGAATTTGACCCCGTCGTCTCAACCTTCGAGAACTTCGACTCGCTCGGCTTCCCCCCGGACCACCCGGGCCGCGCCCGCTCCGACACCTACTACATCAACAAGGACACCCTCCTCCGCACGCACACCAGCGCACACGAGGCCGAGCTCTTCCGCGCCGCCAAGAGCGGCGGCTACCTCCTCAGCGCCGACGTCTACCGCCGCGACGAGGTCGACCGCTCGCACTACCCCGTCTTCCACCAGATGGAGGGCGCCCGCGTGTGGGACCGCACCAAGGTCCCCAACGGCGACCTCGCCGCCGCCATCCGCGCCGACCTCGCCCAACTCCCCACCCACAACATGAATGTCGAGGACCCCAACCCGCCCTTCCACCCGGACCGCAACCCCCTCCAAACAACCCACCACTCCCCCGACGAAGCAGCCGCCGTCGCCGCCCACCTGAAACGCTCCCTCGAGCTAATGGTCAACGAAATCTTCTCGCGCGCCAAAGCCGCCACCGCCGCGGCCGCGGCCACCCGCTCCGGCACCACCCCAACCCTCCCGCAAGAACAAGAACCCCTCCGCGTCCGCTGGGTCGAAGCCTACTTCCCCTTCACCTCTCCCTCGTGGGAGCTCGAGGTCTTCTACCAAGGCGACTGGCTCGAGGTCCTGGGTTGCGGCGTGTCAAAGCAGGAGCTGCACATCAACGCGGGCGTGCCCTCGCAGATCGGCTGGGCGTTTGGGATCGGACTCGAGCGCATCGCGATGCTGCTGTTTCAGATCCCAGATATCAGGCTGTTTTGGTCGCGGGATGAGAGGTTCCTGGCGCAGTTTAGGGGGGTGGAGGAGGAGCTGGGGAGGATGAGGCCGTTTGTGCCGTTTAGTAGGCATCCGGCTTGTTATAAGGATGTGTCGTTTTGGTTGAGGGGGGTTTCGGCGGCGGGGGGCAGTGGGAGGGGGGTGGGGAGTGTGGATTGGCATGGGAATGATTTGATGGAGTTGGTGAGGGATGTGGCCGGGGATTGTGTCGAGGATGTGAGGATGGTGGATGAGTTTACGCATCCGAAGACGGGGAGGAGGAGTTTGTGTTATCGGATTAATTATCGGAGCTTGGAGAAGACGTTGACGAATGTGGAGGCGAATGAGATGCATGAGAGGTTGGTTAAGGAGTTGGTGGAGAGGTTGGGGGTGGAGATTAGGTAGTTTGGTGTTCTACGGCTGGTTAGGGCTGGTATGGAAGGGGGTGGTGTACGATGATGGTGATAGATGGGGTTGTGGTGGAGGGTTCGGACTGCTTCGACGACGGCTCGTTTCACTCAGGCCCCTTTCTCACGATCATCACCAGCGTTTCTACACCCTGACCGGAGGCAATTGTCCCTCCGTCAGGCCAGACCGCCAAACAACCGGTTTCCCCCATCCGACCAACGAGCTCAGCCACCCCGAGTGAGACGCTGATGAGGGAACTTCCCCTCTCCCACCCTCACCATCGCTCCTCTTCCTTATGCAGGTCACACATGGAACCGGATGGTCTTCTCCCGGTTGGCCGTCCATGTTGTATTATATTGTATGTTGGCACGGACAGAGACGTATGTAGATGTAGGCGGATAGCATGGCAATGTATGATAGGTATGTGAAGCGGTTCCTGCAATGTCTGCATGAGGAACGCTCCGGCTCCGGCTGTCTGGATCCGGAGGAGGCAGTGCAATGTGTTGTGGAGCCATGTGTGAGGGGTTGGCGGTTCTGAATCAGCCTGCGGTGGGATGTCTGGATGCGAGGGACGTGATGGGGTTGCTTGGCGGGTTCTGGGATTGTGGGAAGAGGTGTCGTTGGTGGTGTTGTGATGTGAAGGCGCAGATTAGGAGGAGATGGTGTTGCGATCGTGGAGAGGGAGGCCACGCCCGGGAGATGAGGTGAGGCATACGGCGATGGCTGTGAACTTAAATGAGATTCCATCAGCTAGGCAGCTTCGGCTCACAATGGCCGTGCAGTGTCCAAACAATATGCAGCTTGAGTGTGGTCCGGGGTAAGCTCTCCAGTAAGCTTCAGCGAGGGTATTGTTGTCGGGGTCTCAAGTTCGACCGATGAGCTTGTTCCAAACTGCAGAGTTACATCGATAGCTTGCTCCATTCCTCCTTAGTGCTGCAGACGAAAACGCTGTTAATGATTTACTCGCCTTCCGTTTTCTCCGGCGCTAGGAGAAGTTGAGGATGCAAGCCGCCAGGTTTTCTGTCCACTTGAACCATTCACTCGTCTGCTTCCCGATACGGCAGGTCTTGAGTCTCTCCTCGCCATGATGAGCCTGGCTCTGAAATGCCGCGTATGACCTCCAACGCGGTGGTGGCGTGAGAAGGCTGAGCCGCAAGGCATGAGTGAGACAGGTGGACACATTCTCTTGGATGTCCAGGTCAGGTCTACGAGCCTTGCTCACCTGAGATGGCCACGTTTTGTTGACATGGTACATTCCGCAGGGCGGTGACTCCGTGAAGAATGGCCGTGGCTGCGGTTACAGCCGGCGGGCTTACAGGAATGCGAATGTGCGATTCAGCCTGAGACGCGGTTGGAGGCCCTGATCCTCGGGACGTGTTCCCAACAGAAGACAGCAGAAAGGGAGCAGTGAGGCTGTGCAAGTCGCAGAGATGTTCATCCAACCAAAGATAACCCGAGCGGCCAATCATGTCGCCGACGGGAGGACGCCGTCTCTTCGTCGCAGACGCAAGGTCTGCTCCACATCCAGCGCTCTTTGGCTGTGAGCGTTCAGCGCTGGTGGCAAGAAGCGCCGCCGTTTTCGCGGTCCAGAATCTCTCAGAATCTCGGTGCCAATTGACGGGGACCGCAATTGGGGCTTTGCTTCGGAGGCAACAACTTGAACACGCAAATTCTGCCGCAGAAGCCACCATCAATTCCAAGCGAGGCGGGCCAGTGCTGGTCTCAGCAGGTTCTCACCCAGACTCAGCCATCCAACAACTGGGGCTCGACTGGGTTTGACGGAGGCGTCTGAGGGCGGCATTGTCGTGGGCAGCCGGGTCCCGTTCAGGTCGCCAAGGTGGAAAGATGGAAAGGTGGGGCTTGCCAAACGGCCCGTGATCGACTGCGGACAGTGCGGAGGCTGCTGTCTGGGTTGCTCCAGGCCAGGGGGGGCGCTGCAGGTCGTGCATCATTGCACCTGGACCACATCCCAACCTCAACCTCCGCTTCTTCCATAAATCCCGCCACCACCCGCCTTCCCCTTTTGTTTATCTCTTCTTCAGTCGACCTCCTTTTTCTCAAGTCAACCTGCGACAAACTTCACAGAACAAAAGTCAGCCCATCGCTCTCTCCATATCACCGAAGGGCCTCTCTCTCTCAACCACACATCAACCCCCCACCTCATCTTCAGATCCCACAATGGAGCAACAACTACAACACGATCTGCCCTTGCGCACAGCTCAGCATGCCCAGGAGCAGCAATCATCACCAGAGCTCCGGCCTTCGCCCTCGCGCTCGTCTACCACCAGCAGCATCCGCTCGCGCAAGTCCCCGAGCCTCAGCCTCGACCTCTCTAACCTCCCGTCGTTGATCAAGCCGACGCCGCCCTGCAACACCCTGATCTTCACGAACCTCCAAAACCGCGACGTCTTCGCCGCAGATAACCTCCAAACAATTCGCGACTTGATTTCGCAAACCGCCCAAATCCACGCCTTCTCCCCCCTCAAGTCGCTCAGCCGCATCATCATCTCCTTTTACAGCGACGCCGACGCCATCGCCGTGCGCAGCATCTGGGACGGCGAGGCCATCCTCGGCGAGCGGTGCCGCGTATACTTTGGCCAGCCCACACCTCTCACCGCGCAGCCCGACACCCACCTCGCGCTTCCCGACGCAGGCAAGCTCTTCTTCATCTCGCCACCCCCCAGCCCGCCCCACGGGTGGGAGCAGCGCATGGAGGATGCGCCGAACAAGATGGTGCACGCCGACGACCTGGCTGATGCGCTGGCTAAGCTGCGCCACCACCACAACGCGGCCGACGGGTCCGGCAACATGATGGCGTCGCCCGTGTCGCCAGCCGAGAGCGGGTACAGGCAGCAACGCAGCAGGAGCTCGACGCTGGTGTTCCAGCCGAATGCGCAGAATGGGGCCAGCCCGGACCTGCCGTGTGTCATTATCCACGACATGACGGATGAGCCTGAGGATGTTAGCCCCATTGACGCCAATGGGCAGAGGCCGATCCTGGCGCATACCGCGAGGCCGCCGGTGGAGCTGATGCATGATGCTTGAGAAGAGCAGAGTGATGATGACTTCTGGTTCTATTTTGCTCTTTTCTTTTTCTTTCTTGGGCTATGGCGACTGGCGTTTGGTGGGTGATACACGACATTGGTCAAGACACGGCTAGGGGTTCAAGAGAAGGGATGGATGGCGTTGGGCGACGGAAGCAGTCGCAGGTACTGTTACACTGTAGGCTTTAGGCAAATGGTCAAAAGCAAGGATATTTGCATCGTGCAACGGGGGCCAATATGGCTCTGTGTTGGTTTAATACAGTCATAACCTCATACATACACTTCGTCTTCCGTTGTCGCTCGCTCTTGTGACATGGGTTCGGGCATGGAAGCTTTCCAGAAGCCCAGTGCCGCCCCTTGGTGACACTGATCCCGCGCCCGCAGGCGCAATGCAACCATCCTCAGCCGCGTTTCACCACACCCTGACACGTCTGAGATACCCCCGCAAGACAAAAAAGTCCAGACCTGAGCACCCAAGAACTGTCTCAATGGCTCACCAAAGCATCTGCACAACCCCCACCACCCCCCTAATCCCAACCCACACCACCCACCCCCCCACAACCCCAACCCCCATCACAACCCCCAAATTCCTCACCTCCACCCCCTTCCTCCCCCACCACCCCTCCCCTTCCCCTCCCCCCTTTCCCACATCCCCCTCAACCCCCGCCTTTGTCCCCACCCCCTCGCCCGGCACATACCTCAACACATGCCTCGCCTCCCTCCCCCCCGCCTGCTTTACCGCAAACCTCGGCATCCATACCCTCATCCTCTCCACAAACCTCTCATCCCACGCCCTACACCCCCACATCCCACTCCTCCTCAGCCTTATCACCACCGCAAAATACCCGCACTGTCCCGCCACTAGCAAAGTGTAATACCACGGCGGGCGCGGGATATTCAGAGCATCGGCAAGGGCGTGGCCGTTCAGCCAATGCGCCTCGGCGCGCAGGAAGGAGGGCGAGGCGTAGGTGGGTGGGCCGTGGGCGAGGGCGAGGATGAGGTTGGAGGCGAGTTTTTGGGAGGTTGGGGAGGGGGAGAGGGAGGTGGCTAGGAGGGATTCCATTAATACTCGGGAGGATTCCGGGGTGGTGAGGTGCGGGGAGGTGGGGCACCCGAGGAGGTGGGCTATGTAGCGCCAGAGGTGGAGGTAGGATACTATTTCGGCGGGGTGGGGGGGGATGCCCTGCCGGGGGAGGGAGATGTGGACGAGGGCGGAGGAGAAGGCGAGGATTGTGGAGAGGGCGTCGAGGTCGTTGATGGGGATACCGGCTGTGGGGAGGGGGTAGTAGGAGGGGTTGAGGGTGGTGAGGAAGAGGATGCGGCGGCGGACGGAGGCGTGGAGGAGGCGGACGCGGAGGGTGGAGACGAAGCCGGGGGAGTTCGGGGAGAGGGAGGTGGGGGAGTGAGTGATGGCGAGGATGTGTTGGAGGGTTTCGAGGAGGCGGTGGCGGGCTACGTTGACGCCGAAACCGCCGGTGCGGGTGAGCGTCTCGACGACGCGCGGGGAGGCCATGCCGCCGAGGAGGGCTTGGAAGGTGAGGCCGATTATGGCCGGGCCGGCGTAGCGGTAGAAGACGTTTTGGCCGCGGGCGATTTCTGGGGAGGGTCAGTTGACGGGTTGTGTTTAGGGTTATTTTCAGGAGATGGTGTGGTTTGGAATGTGTGTTGAGCAGTCCGGTGGACGTACCGTTCCAGTCTACCCAGTCAGGAACGGTGGTGACCTCGTCCCAGAGCTTTTGGAGCAACTCATCCTCATGAGCGCGGTCTCTGAGGAGCTCGTAGAGGTCTGGCTGAGAGGAGGCATCGCCGGACTCCTTTTCGTCTGTTTTTGGTTTTGCCTTGGTTCTCACGGGCAAGCAACCAAGGGCATCAAATCGATCGAGGCACTTCGTGGCGAGCTCGTCATAGGAAAACATGAGAGGCCGTAGGTCCTCAGCGGTCTGGTGCTCTGCAGTCCACTCGAACGTGTAGCCCCATGCGGTGACACGGCTTCCTATTTCCGGTCGTTTGGACTCCATGACTGAGGTGAGAGTGCTCTTCCAGCTTGGAGAGAGTGTGAGTGAGGTGGGTCAGGGTAGCCAAGAGGAGGAGCTCTGGAGAAGATATCCAACAGCAACAACGAGGAGCTTGAGATTGTAGCCAGCTCCCCGAGGTGTATTACCAGAAAACTCCAACCAGGATGATCACCCCCAAGACTGGGCCACATGAAATCCTGCAACACTTGTTGCCGAGGCGTTAGCCCAGATAGTCAAGCGACCCCGCTCGCCAGGTTGTCGTGACGTCCATTTGCCACGAGATGGAGGGTAGATGTGCCAACCGGAATTGTGGGGGACGGCATTTGGCAACCAACACGTCTTGGTGTGCATGATGAGGGTGTCGAGTCTGGAGATGACCAACCCATATCATATATGGCAGAGAGAGAGAGATCGGGTTGGGGGGGGCAGGTGCCTGGGCTCATGGCTGTTGATTTGAGCGTTGCTCTCTAGGCATCAGGCTGATAGGATAAATCCTGCTGGGAAGCTCGGAAGGATGTCCTGAGAAATTTCCTGCTTCCCTGACTCCGAAGAGAGAGTCGGGGGTGTTTGACCCGACCGCGTGGAACCAGCACGTGCAAGACGGGCCGTTTGTTGATCGAGAAGCGGGGAGTTTGGATCTTGGGAACGGCGCGGGTCTGTGTGATGCGGCCCGGTCAGCGGGGCCCTGATGCACGGTTCACTGCCGAGAAACCCCACTTGCAGTCTCCACTCACCTCTTCTGGCCTGCAAGGGTCTGGGGAAATTTTTGACCAGCCAGCTCGAGTCCATCCGCGACACGATTTACTGACAGCGTTGCCAGCCCATGTTTTGTTGATTCATTACTCTCTTTCAGTCCACGCGATGGATTGCTCCTGCCGAACAGCGGCGTTGAGGATCTTCGTCAAGAGCATCGCCCAGGTCCACACCCCCCTCCGCACCACCACACCGCGCATCGCGCAACAGGCACAGGCCCTCTACAGCCAACCTACCCGCTTTTCCAACCCGAGAGCGCCCACGATACTCTCGATCGCATCACCGCGGTCGTTACACTCGTCATGCGCTAGAAGGAACGCAGCAGAGGCCGCCCCGGCCGAGGCGAGCCCACGCCAGTCCGAACACACATCAGAACCCTCGTCCGAGAGCACATCCGAGAGCACATCCGGCGACCCTCAGGCGCCTGTGAAGAAGCGCAGGGACAGGCCCAGCAAGGCCGAAAAAAATCAGAAGAGGGCTGCGAGAGAAGAGTCAAAGGGGCCACGGAAAGAATGGAAAGAAAGGGGGGAAAGCAAGGAAAGGAAGGAAAAGAGAGAAAAGAAGGGAACGAAAGTCAAGGCAGAAAACACAGAACCGCGAAAGTTCGGACTGGATCCGGTCCTCGACACCGAACTCCCGGTGCGAGAAGATTGGAGGATCCAGAAGCAGGCGCTCAAGGAGAAGTTCCCGGAGGGGT
Organism: Chloridium humicola; assembly: GCA_027569505.1. NCBI lineage: Eukaryota > Fungi > Ascomycota > Sordariomycetes > Chaetosphaeriales > Chaetosphaeriaceae > Chloridium > Chloridium humicola. Next base: position 91,417 of record JAPDFF010000068.1, on the reverse strand, counting down.
GGAACCCGCGCAAGAAGCTGTCGCCCGACGCGCTGCTCGGCATCCGCGCGCTGCACAAGCAGTTCCCCGAGGAATACACGACCGAGGTGCTGTCCAACAAGTTCGAGGTCTCGCCCGAGGCCATCCGCCGCATCCTCAAGTCGAAGTGGACGCCTGAGCCCGAGGTCGAGATCGACCGCCAGGAGCGCTGGTTCAGCAGAGGTAAGCAGGTTTGGGAGCACTGGGCCGCCCTCGGCAAGAAGCCGCCCCGCAAGTGGCGCAATGAGGGCATCGTCCGCGACCCGGTCTGGAACGAGCCGCGCGGCCCGAGGCACAAGGACCCCCGGAAGCGCGCCGACTTGCAGCGGAAGAGCGAGGCAAGGAAGAAGAGAGAGATGTTTGGGTCGGGCAGGTTCTGATTGCCTGTCGCTGGGTCGAGCGCTGGGTTTCAGTTTTGGGACTTCAGCGCGACACGCTCGCATGTTGGATATCGACGGAGGAGGAAGTCAAGGGCCTTGGGCGCGACGATCTCCGCGCTGGAGGCCCTGTTAATATTGTACTGTACATTAAATAGGAGGGGATGTATGATAATGTGTGGATGTGGTACGGATGTATGGATACGATGAAGACTCCCACCAATGATTGCGTCACTTCTCTAACCTGGCTTGGCCGATACAACGAGACGAAGCATGCAAGGCAACCGCGCGAGGCGACAGCTGATCTGCTGTCTCGCATTTCGGGTCAACCATGAGGCATGTTCGTCAGATCTCGAGCAGATCATCCCGGTGGTCTGAGCTTCTGTCTCCCGCCCCCCTGGATCACCATCTCTGGGACTCAATGGCGGGCAGGAGCTGTGTCATTTCGCTGAAAGCATATCGGCCCGCGCTAATGCAACCTCACGGCTCATCACACGATGGCGACTCCCGGTCGTCAGGCAGGGGGTTGATGAGAACGTGGGGTGAGTTCGGCAGCGCGACGGACCACCAGATTTGCGGATAGATTTGCTGCCCATCCCCTCGGCCGAGTCATTTCTCGGGAGAGGGCTGGTGTTGTACGGATCTTCGGCTCTGGCTCTGTGCTGAGAGACATGGACATCCATCCCCTTGGTGACCAGAATCATTCTCCATTCTCTGCTTTTCGTAGACAAGATCGATGCCGGCAGAGACCAAGGCAGCGTCGCCATTGGCGCGCTCAGCGATTGGCGTCCCGGAAAGGCAAGGCGTGGCACATGGCCCATGCGATCCCGCCCAAGCATGGAAACAAAGAGCGCGCTAAACCGGATTGGACAAGCGCAGGCATGGACACCACAAGCTCTCCCCTGCCACCACAAGGCCGCTGTCGGTGGGCCCAGCGCTTTTCAGTTGCTGCTCAACAAGCCCCAGCCTGGCGACGAGGCTTTGCTTTGCTGGGGATCACAGCTGCGAGCTAGGATTGCTGTTTTGGTGTTTTTTTCTTCCATTCACCTCACCTCTGGTGGTGTTTGTCAACACCGTCTTGCCTTTCTTAGCAAATGTCTTGCGCCTTGCTTAGGCCCTTGTCGACGACGCTTCCGGGCAATTGACTTTGTCCTGCTGCTCGTCCTCCTGTCGCTGTAAGCATCTGACTGCCTGCTCCTCAGGTCTCACTGGCCTCTGCCATCACAGGACCAACCCTTCTGGCTTCGTCTAACATTCCTCTCTCCCCACGCGCAGCTTTCAAAATACACACAACTCCCGAGCCCTTTGTCCTCACTCTTTTGGACAGCCTCGATCAGACAAAAAGTCTAAAAATACCAACCGCCTTTTTTATCCTTCCCGCGCTCCTTCCACAGCGCTGGACCTACCGTTACACTGGCTCGTCTCCTTGCAGATGCTCCTACGCCCTCGTTAATTAGCTCCCGTTTCCGATTTACGATCCCAAGCCAGCCCGGACCAGCCCATGGCGAAGAGCGATGGCATCCACTCCCTCAAACCGGATTAAGCTGACACCGTCCAACTCGCCCTTCCTCTCGCGCCCCTCCCGTGCCTCCCTCCGCCCGCGCAGCCCCTACGAGTCGTGCCTCTCGCTCCAGCGCGTCATCGGCACCACCTGCAGCTCGCCGACCGGCTTCGACACGGTCCACTCGTCTTTTGCATACATCGCTGGAGGTGCCGTGGTGGTGGTGGATGTCTCGGGCGAGCACTACTCCCAACGCTTCTACCGCGCGCGCCCAACCGCCATCCCCCTCCTCCAGATATCCGCCACCAACCACACCTCAGCCCCAAACTCCACCCCCAAGGCAAACGATAGCAGGAACAGGGCTGCTCCGTCCCCGCGGGACTCCCTCTACGCCTCAGACTGGGACTCCCCCTCCAACAAAACCTGGACCAGCCGCGAGCGCATCAAGGCCGCCACCTGCCTGGCCCTCAGCCGCGATGGACGGTACCTAGCCGTGGGCGAGACGGGCTATGCCCCGCGCGTGCTCATTTTCAACCTGCAGGATGCCTCCTCTGACACCCCCCTCGTCTCCATCAGCGAGCACACCTTTGGCGTGACCGCCGTCGCCTGGTCCCCTGACACCAAGTACCTCGCCTCTCTGGGATCTGCCAACGATGGATTCCTCTACCTCTGGAAGGTGGATACCCGGACTGGGGCGGTGAAGCTGTTCCAGCAGAACAAGTGCACTTCGTTCGTGAAGGAGATGGTCTGGATGGGGAACAATCTCATCACGCTCGGCGTTCGGCATATCAAAGTGTGGAGGGTGGACGACGGGCCCGAGAATTCCCCCACCCGGACCAAGTTCCCCGACGGGCCGGCCCCTGTCGTGTCGTCGCAAGCCCAGAAGCCGTTGGCGGGTAGGAACATCCTGCTGGGCCCGATGCTCGACGCCACATTCTGCTGCGCCCTGCCGGTATCCGATGACAAGGCCATCATCTGCTCCGAGACGGGGTGTGTGTGCTTGCTGGACGATGCCAGCAAGCAGATGAAGCTGGTTAAGGTGCTGGAGTTGGGGTTCGCCGTCACCTGCATCTCCGGCCGGGGGGAAAGCGTTCACTTTGGGGGCAAGGACGGCCAGTTTGCTGTTATTGATCTTGACAGCATTTTGACTGCGGCTCCCCCCACCATTCGCACCTCCCAGATGGCTGCCGGGCTCACTGCTATGGGATTTCTGGCGGAGAATCTGGTGACGATCGACAGCAAACGGTCTATCGACATCTGGAGCCCGGATCACATGCTCGGCAGCCGGGAAGTCGACAGCAGGCGGATGCCGATTCCGGGTCTGGGTGACCCAATCGCTGGGATACGGCGGCTCTCTACATCAAACAGGCTGGGCGCCAGCTTCTTCACGTGGTCGGGGCCTGGGAGGGTGACCGTATGGGATATGCAAGGCTCGATAAAATTGTCCTTGGACGTTCCCATCGAGCAGATTGTCTTGGGGCCCGAGGAACCGGCTAACCAGGTCACCGTGGTGAGAGCCACGGACGACGGGGGCCTCTTCATTGCCGGAGACAAGCTGGGCGTGCTCCGAATTCTTGAGGTTTCTACCGGGGAGTGTTTGCTGGAAACAAAAGCACACGCCTCAAACTGCCAGGAGGTCACTGTCTACGAGGGCAAGTCGAGATTCCTGGTGGCCTCCTGCGGTAGGGACCGGACGGTCCAGCTGTTCCACCGCACGCCGGTGGGGGTCTTTGAGCACTTCCAAACGCTCGAGTTCAGCGCACGGGTGGTGCAGGTGCTTATCCCCACCGAGGACAAGATTCTGACCTGCTCGCTGGATCGCACGCTTCAAATCCACGAGCTGGTGACGAAAGAGGGGGAGCCGGACGTCATGGCTGCCATTCCTTACAAGGTCATATCGCTCAGGGCGTCTCCGTCATCCATCACGGTCACCCCGGACGAGAAAAGCATTTTTGTTTCGCTCTTGGATCGCTCCGTATGCCAGTTCGATTTTCTCACCGGGCGGCTCCTGAGCTCGTTCAAGTGCAACGATGAAGCCGGGCTCGACTCGGTCGTCCTGGAGTCACTGACCTACGGCCAACTCGGCCCGGGCGACATATCCTTCCTCCTCGGCATCTCCAACACCGACAAATCCGTGCGCGTCTATGACGCCCAGACAGGCTGCTTCCTCGACCGCGAATGGGGCCACACCGAAGCCATCAACGGCGTAGTCCTCATCGATGAACCCTCCTCCCCCTCCCGGCGCGTCGTCTCCGTCGGCGAAGACGGCACCATCATGATCTGGATCCTCGACTTCCAAGACCCCGCCGCCGCCATCACCGGCCTCCGCACCCGCGACCCCTCCCCCGAAAAGCCCCTCCAACTCGCCTCCACCCGCCCCCCGCTCCGCCGCGTCCTCTCCAAAGCCGAACTGGCTGAGTTCCAGCGCTCACCAAACACAACCCCCCTCCCAGGCCGCCGCTCGCCCCCGCGCCCCCAGCAACAACAGCAACAACACAATAGCTCTCGCCGCCCCTCTCGCTTCCCTACCCCGCTGTCATCCCTCCGCACCCCCACACCAGCAGATAAACAACAACACCAACAAAACCAAAGCCCAACATCCACCCCGACAATTACCCTCCAACACCCCCACCCCCTTACCGACGACAACACAAGCAGCAGCGGCGGAACAACAGCCGTCAACCCAGCCACCGCCACCCCCTCCCGCCGCGGATCATCCGTTGGCGTTGCTGGTGGGGGGAATGCATCCGATTGCTCACCCCCGCGGTTGCGGGAGAGTCCGAAGATGATTGTTGAGCGGGGGGGGACTGGCGGGTTGGGTGTGGGGATGGGAGGGGGGAGGGGGAAGGCGATGATGTATCGAAGGCCGTCTTTGCCTGCGCTTGGGGTTGGGATGGTGAGTGGGGGGAAGGGGAGGAAGGGGTCGGGTTTTTATGGTGGGGGGCAAGATCGGCAGGGGTATGGGGGTGGGGGTGGGAGGGGTGGTGGTGGGGGGGATAGGGAGAGGGATAGGGAGAGGGATAGAGGGGGTGGGAATGAAAGAGGTGGTGGTGGCAGCCTAGGGTATGGCTTCGGCAGCCTCAGCATGGCGACTGAACAAACCTGTCGACAACTGCGCGCATACCGCAAGAAGCTTGTGTTGTCGGGCGAGATCAACGCGGATGTGCTGGCGCAGCTGGACGCGGAGCTGCGGTTGACGGCTGCTGCGCTGGGGGAGAGGGCGATTAGGACCCGGACAAGGAGTCATACGAGGCAAAGGGAGAGGGATAGGGATAGGGAGGGTGGTGGGGGTAGGGATGGGGATGACAGGGGGGATGATGACTGTGGTGGTGGGGGGAGAGGGAGGGAGTGTGCTGCTGCTGGTGGGCATGGGAAAGGGGGGCTGAGTGAGGCTGTGCTGAGCGGGTTGCTGGATCAGTACAGTGAGAGACTGGTTAGTTTGCTGGATGAGAGGTTGAGGCTGAGGCTGATGGTGGGGAGTGGTGGTGAGGAGGATGCTGCTAAAGATGGCGAGAGGCCGGGGACTGCGGGGGGTGAGTCAACGACGGCGAGTGAGGGTGATGGAGGCGCAGACGTTGGGAGTGATGGGGGCGTGGAGGCGGATGTGGAGGCGGATGTGGAGGTTGAGGGGGGGAGTGAGGTCGGTGAGAGTGAGTTGGGTGGGGAAGAGGGTGGAAGTGAAGGTGGGAGTGAGGAGAGTGGGGCGGTGACGGAAAGAGGGCTGGCTTGCGAGGAGCCAGATGGGCTTTGAAGACGTCAAGGAAGGATGCGAAGGGGGGGCGGCGGTAATGTCTGTTTGAATGGCGACAGCGGAAGGAGGGTTGGTGATCGATACCCATACATTTTTGGTTTCATTCTTCTGTTTGTTGTTTGGCTTCGGTTGTAACATATTACCCAAACCTGCAGGTGCTCTTTTCCTTTCTTGCGCTTGGCTTTTTCGACACTCACTCTTTTCATTGCCGTCTGCTTAAAAGCAAAATAGTGGCCCGGGATTTTGGTGGAAAGCGGACGGATGTTGGATCCTCACCGCAGCGCTGGGATAGACAGACCGGATGAACTGGCGTTCTGGGGTTGGGCTAGGCTAGGGAATAGTGGCTCGCTCGCGCGCGTTTCTATCTACATTTAGTAGTAATTGCATCGTTTCTTTCCATCTTTGCCTTGGGTTTGCTCCGTTGGTTGAGTCCAGCTTCGACTATTGAGGATGAATGGATGGTAGTGGTGGTGGTGTGTGTCGTTGGCTGGGTATGCCGCGAGACGATGGATAGGAGAGCGAGATCTGAAATTGAGGAAACACAGGTTGTTTGGTCTGATCTGCCTTGACCCCTTTTGTTATGTCCTGGTGTGTAGAGTCGGGAGAGTTTACGTTTGTGTTGCATGAGGACTATAGACTAACACGGCAGGTCAGTACCTCTGGGATTGTAAACGCTTATATACGTTAGCCCAGTTCTGTCGACGTGAGGGAAAGAAACAAGAACAAACATGCCGACAAAACGGAAGATGAAGAGTAAGATAAAGAACAGAGTAAAAATGAAGACGAGGATGACGACTAGGAGGAAAAGGAAGAAGAAGATCAAGAAGAAAAAGATCAAGAAGAAAAAGATCAAGAAGAAAAAGATCAAGAAGAAGAGGAGAAAGAGAAAGAGAAAGAGAAAGAGGAAGAGAAAGAGAAAGAAGAAGACGAAGAAGAACATGACGATGATGACGACGGAGATGGCGAAAGTGGCGTACCAACATGGACCTTTGATTATTTCTAAAGCTTGGGATCTATATCTAACGATGAATTAGAGCACTGTTCTCTATACCTGTAACGCCCTCCCCCTTTCCTCGTCATCTCTGTCCGCAGTTGTAACCCTCCCCGTTCAAGTTCCTCGTCATTCAAACCCCGGTTCAAACACCAGCCCAGTTCCCAGCGGGATGCCCTCCACGGTCTTCACAATCATATCCATCCTCTTGGTGGTTTTTTTAAGTGGTCTCCGAAACTGGCACCCTTCTCCGTTGCTGCACCATCGCCCCAGGCTATGCGCAGCCGAAGCAAGCCCCCGGTGAAGGTCGAGAATGGAGCATTGTTGGAGTGGGAACTCCTGGTCCCATAGTCCGGTGCCGCCCAGGGCATAATAACAGGCCACCACACAGTTGCCATTTGGGCAGGGCTCGGGAGTGTGGTTGCGCCGCAGGTTGCGTGGTTTCTGTGAAGCTTCGGAGCGAATGTAGTAGCCCACCCACCGGAGGGCCCAGTTGCTGTCGATCTCGCGTTGGATTTTGTAAAACACCTCGGATACTCGCGTGCGTAAGGCCTCTGGGACTTGGTCAGTATTGACTAGGTACGATGGACTGCAACTTCTTGTTGGGAAAACGTACCTTTGAGGGCCCAGGGGAGAAGGTCGAACGCGTCGTGCCCTGCGAGTTGGGCATCGAGAAAGCACCATGAGTGTCTGATGAGGTGGGCGGAAATGTCAAGGAAGTTTCTTGCGTCGTTGAAGAAATAGGCCGCCACGAGGAGATCGCAGAGCTCGTGGATGTCCGACGTGTTCTGCCAACGCCCGAGCCACTGCGGGATCCAGCGCCCCAGAGCCCAGTGGCAGTCGTACTTGTGGCTTTGCACCGCGATGGAGCAGATATCTCTCGAGGACAGCTCGTCGTAGGTATGGGTTCCTTGGTGCAAGAGGGAGAGGATGATATCCATAGTCTCTGGGGCATCCCCGTGTAGCTGGAATGTGGGAACCGGCCCTTGTCGCGGCGTGGTTTCTCTCAACACCCTGGGCCCGAAGAGAGTCTTGAAGTATCCGGACAGTTCTGAAAGTCTCGATGAAGACACGAAGAATTTCATCCGATCCTCTGGCGGACTATCCGGGGAGGGCTGGACCGACAGGACGGTGTCCGCGTCGGCGTCTAGGTGTACTAGTAGCTGGTTCATCGCGTACAGGGCGGCGTTTTCGCGCATTTTCGACGGCATGTGTGGTGGGTGGGTTCGTGGTCGGTGAAGGCAACATTGGAGTCAGAAAGTCGACTTTCCCGGCTTGAATACGGAATAAGCGATTTTCGAAAAAAAGAAGAGAGGAATGGGAAGAGCCCGGTGAAAAGAACAAGAACCCAGCGATGAATGGATGCATTTATACTTGGCCGTTCGCTCAGATGTTGCAGTGTCATCCTCCGGTAATCGGGATCCAGTCACCGGGTAGAAGGTAAGTGTGACACAAGGCCGTCTCAGCTTCACCTTTTCACACTCCGTGAGAGCCTAGAAAGGCAGTGCTTTGATCCGTCCAATGTGGGTTCACGAGAAAAGAGGGTCGGTTGGTCTAGACGGTGGTGGGAAAAGTGCTTGTTTGTGGTGTGAGAAATGTGAGGAAGCAGGTCATGTTTGTGAGGGAATTTGATTTAATATACAGGACCAAACTCCATTTCCCAGCAGTAGGTCCAACCATCACGTACTCTGCCATAAAATGATTGCGCGGCCTTTACGTTACTGCTCCGCTAATAACGCGACCATACATAAACCATGAGGTCATACCAACAGTCAGGTCACGCCGTCTGATATATAGCCCTTACGTCTCCCCTGAGCTCTCACTCCCTTCTCCCTCCTCTTTCCTCGTCACCCTCTCCAGATTCGCCCACCTCGCCTCCGCCGCACGCGCCCTCACTTCCCGCGCACTCAACCCGCTCGCAACCCCCTCTCCACCACCAAGTACGTACGTGCCCCCTTCCCAACCTCCATGATCCATCACGAACCCATCATCCTCCTCCTCCTCATCGCCCCCCCTCTCAGGCGCATACTCCTCCCCGCCCACGCTCCGCCCCCCACTCGTCCAATCCCCCCTCTCCACCTCCCTCTCAATCTCCCGACACAGCTTCCAGAACTCCCCATCATGATTCCCATGCACATTGTGCGCCAGCTCATGACACAGCGTCTTCCGAATCGTCTTATAGTCCCGATACCCGTCCCCCGCGTCCGTCCGCAGCCGCAGCTCGATCACCTCCCCGCGATTCCGATTCAGCCCCAGGATGCGAGTCACCCCCTCGTGTGACGCCTCCGTGTAGGCGGCCGGGTCCATTTCCGTGAGGAGGCCGACGGTGAACTGGTGGGCGCGCATGGCGGCGCGGATGCCCGGGTCGGATTTGAGGCGCTCGAGGAAGGCGAGGCTTCGCGCGGGGTGGGGGAGGTGGGGGAGGGGGCGGAGCGTGTGGAAGGTGTAGGTTGTGTCAGAGGTGGATTGGCGCTGGGAGGGGGTCTGGCGGGCGTAGCGGGCGCGGGCGAGGGCGCGGTTGGCGCGCAGCGTGGCCGAGGCGGAGCGGGCGGCTGTGAGGGTGGTGAGGGCGGAGGTTTGCGGGGCGAGGAGGCGGAGGGTGGTGTGGTGGAGGTGGGAGAGGGGGAGGGGGGAGTCGGAGGAGGGTGTGAGGATGGATTTGGGGAGGGTTGGGGGCCGGGGCTTGGTTTCGAGGAGGGCTTTGGCTTTGGACCAGTCGTAGGAGGGGAATTCGAGGGAGAGGGTGAGGAGGAGGTGCTCAAAAGTGTCGGAGGGGGAGAAGAGCCAGGTTTGGGTGTGATGTTCGGGAGGGAATTTGATGGTTATTTCAACGGGGGGTTCGTCGTCGTGGGAGGGACTCAGGGAGTCCACCTGTGAATCTTGTGGTGGTGTGGGATCGGGGGTGTCGATGGCGGTGTCCATGATGGGATGTGGTTTGGTCGACAAGACGGTCGGGATGGCAAGAGCGGGAATACTACTCTATTCGACAGAGTTCTGAAGAGTTGTTGTTTTGGGATAAGCTGTCGGATCGTCGACGTTGGGATGAACGTGAGATCAATGCGATGACAATTGTCCTTGGATTCAAAGAGTTTATGGAATTTGAGAAACGAGCTAGAGGTATTTTGTAACAACTGCCACAATTGAAACAGGGCTGGATTAACGGAATAAGAAAATGGTGACTGGTATAAACTCAAAGGAGAGTTGTAAGCTGACTTCAACATGGAGGTTGGCCATGAGATGGAGTCATGAGTCTCAGAACCGTTGCCTCTGATAGGTGGGGAAGCTTCGACGACACTCCAGAACCTGCTTGTCGGACCCTGCTTTGTCATCTCATCCGCCATCCCATCTTGACGGGATGTTCAGTGTGGATGAACCCAACTACGCGGTACAATGACGTTTACTCTCTCATCTTGAAATAGATGGTGGTCAAAATTAAGGGTTCCCCAAAGCACAGGCCACCCCTTATTCTTCCTGAATTCTTGTTGCCAGCGGATGAAAGTCGATCTGAGACGAGGGTGTTGCAATGAAACGGATGTGAATCCACACTGTGTTTGAGGGTGGCGTTGTCCCAATCGGCTGGATCGCCGAGTTGGGCAACAATGCCCTGAATTGATTGAGCGGCGAGATCAGACCGAGACCCTGACGATCTGTGCGGGGCACTGTTCGACATGCATGTCGCCAACCGCCAACAACCAACGGCTTGGACGACACACGATGCCTCGTGATAATTACGGAGTGCTGCCGTTGTATCCGGGGCAGTCCCACCACCAGACCCTGAGCCCTCCCTCGGATTGACGTCGTATTTTTGAACTGGCCAGCCTGGGAAGAAGCGCTGCTTTGACATCTCGTATCTCGCCGCCGTCAGACATCGGCATCATGCCCAGTCGTCTTGGCCCCTCGGTTTGGGCAAATGGTGGGAACGGGGCTAGGCTGCCCTCGAGATTGGGAATAGCGCATCTTCATCGCCAATTTCCCATGAAGGTTCCAACCACTCATAGAGTACCACCATCGAAAACTCGACCATGTGGATCCCATGTTGCGCTCTGTTCCTGGGGTAGCCAGGCACAAGGCCCTGCCGCTAGGCTCAGACGGGAAGCCCCCACGCCCACATGTGGCTGCCCCCTTCGTGTTTCTGACTGAGCACCGCTTTCCTCAAGACCCTCTTCTCCTCGTGTTGTCGTTGTCGTGTTGGGTCTGTCTGGCTTTCTCCTCCGCCGCCTCCTCGTCCTCGTTGACTGTCGCTCTTTGCTTTTTGAGGAAGGGACTCGCTTTGCGCAATTCCTGCCTCTCTTCTCAGCGCTCTTTAGACACCACAGCTTTTTTCAGCACACTTTTGGCATCCGTTGCCGTCGACCACGGGAGTCTCATTTCCCGCAACGATAACCACCACAATCCTCATATCGCGAGTCTCACCACATCGATAGTTTTTCTTCCCCCACCGCCATGCTTGTACGTTCACCACTCTACCCGACTCCGATCGAAGAATGCTGATAGCCATAGATTTACTCCGCGCTCCTGGCGCTCGGCGCAACCCTCGCCGCGGCTGTCCAGCCTCTGGAGGTTCAGGGCGAGTACTTCGTCAACCCTAAATCTGGCAACCGCTTCCAGATCGTCGGTGTTGCCTACCAGCCCGGCGGTTCTGCCGGCTACAACAAGGAGGCCGGCCGCGACCCCCTGAGTGACTCGGATATCTGCCTGCGCGATGCTGCCCTGCTGCAGATGCTCGGTGTCAACACCATCCGCGTCTACAACCTCAACCCGGATGTGAACCACGACAAGTGTGCCAGCATTTTCAATGCCGCCGGCATATACATGGTCCTCGACGTCAACTCGCCCCTGATCGGCGACTCCCTGACCAGCTACAAACCCTGGGAGTCGTACTATGCCTCGTACCTGAACCGCACCTTCGCCGTCGTCGAGGCCTTCAAGAGCTACCCCAACACCTTGGCTTTCTTCTCCGGCAACGAGGTTATCAACGACGAGCCCAGCGGCAAGGACGTCCCCCCTTATATGCGCGCCGTCACTCGCGACATCAAGAACTACGTCAAGAAGCACTGCTCGCGCCCCATCCCCGTCGGCTACTCGGCTGCTGATGTCCGCGATATTCTCTTCGACACGTACAACTACTTCCAGTGCACGCTCGAGGGCGACGCTGGCGACATGAGCAAGGCCGACATTTTCGCCCTCAACAGCTACAGCTGGTGCGGCACGAGCACCTTCAAGGAGGCCAGCTACGACCAGCTGGTCAGCGGCTTCGCCGGCGCGGACGTGCCCATCTTCTTCTCCGAGTTCGGCTGCAACACGCCTTCCCCGCGCATCTTCCAGGAGATCGGCACCATCTACGGCTCCGAGATGAATGGCGTCTTCTCGGGCGGCGTCGTATACGAGTACACGCAGGAGGACAACAACTTCGGTCTCGTCGACATGAAGGCCGACGGCTCCGCCACCCTCATGCCCGACTTCCTCGCCCTCCAGAAGCAGTACTCCGCGCTCGACTTCACCAAGATCCAGGGCCAGAAGGCCGCGACTACCAGCGACAAGAAGCCCCCTGTCTGCAAGTCGGGCCTGATCCAGAACAGCGGCTTCAACAACAACTTCACCATCCCCGTCCTGCCCCCTGACACCCAGGAGATCATCGACGGCGGCGTCTCCCCCAAGCCCGTCGGCAAGCTGGTCAAGATCGACAACTGGAAGGTCAAGTTCACCGTCAAGAACTCTGATGGCACCGTCATCAAGAACCTGGCTGTGAACCCCCTTGCCGACGACTCTATCAACGGTGCGTTTCCTTCCCCCTAACTCCCTATTTTCCATGATACTGACGTGTTATTCAGAGCCCGGCACCAACACCGACGAGGGCTCCACCACCACCTCCAGCACCACCGAGAGCGCCCCCGCCGCCACCACCAGCAAGGACGCTGCCGCCCGCCCGGGTGCTCTGGTCCTGCCAGCTGCCGTGATGGGTGCTTTGGCTGTGTTTGCTGGCATTGCCATCTAAGTCTTTGCCACTCACTGTCTCAGTGATGAGAACTCCGGGGTTTGTTGGTGTGGCGGGCTAGGTGTGATGATGTTATATACGCCGACTTGGGGCGCGCCTGGTACTTAGTTAATGTTGCTGTAATGTAGATCCCTTAACCAGGAGGCGCGAAGTACTGTTGTTGTTGTTTTTTGGTGTATTTTGTGTTCTTTTTTCTGGCTTGGTTCTTCTTGCTGTTATGTGGTTCTGCTATGGTCATGTATGATATGATAGATACCACTTCTTGTTCATGTTTCTGGATGGGGACTATGCTTAGGATGGGTAGATTCTGGGGTGGAAATTTCAATCCGACTTTGTCGGTTCAACCGAAATACGTACACTTTGGACTGTGTGTGTACCTTGCTGTCAAGCCCTCATGTATCCTGGCCTTGAGGACTACGAAGCCACATGTACATGCTTCTGTCCTAGTCCCAGCTGTGCCTTGATCCTGTTAACAAGCTGCCATGCCACCACCGAGAGAAACAGCTGACTCGAAATCCACCCCGACAAACCACTCCATCTGTCGTTGCCCCTTCTGCGTTACCTGTAGGTATGGTGCTACCAACCCAATCTGCCTGGCATAACTGCACTCGAGGAGAGCAGCTCTAAAAGAAGAAATGAATGAAGAGAGCACGGCAAGCTTGAGTATCGTTGCCGTCGACTGTGAGGGAACCGATCCACTACAGGGAAGGGTACACACGCGATCAAATCTCTACCTGCCATGCCAGAGAGTTGGTGTCTGTCTTTCAAAGATCGTGAATAGATGCTATTAAAGGTGAGAGGGTTGGGAGGAGGGCCATCTTGGTCAGGGCTGCCGGGGCAGCCTTGGTCCCCTGCTAAAGCATATTGTAAATGTACACAATGCCTAAGTTGTTGGATATCGTGGTATATTCGAGAGCCTCGTCAGGTCATTTCGAGGGGCCACTACGAAAACAATATGAAATTTACACAAATAATGGCAATTCTTCGAAGAGCAGTTCGTCAACTGATTTATTATACTTTCTATTCGGGCTATCTTATCCGCCCGTAACATAAGCTGCGCTGCCTCAAAAGAATCATCATCAGACGGCGGCTACGCAAGAATAACGGCTCTAACGCTTTACATCACAACACACCAGCCCATCGCAACGCTTAAGCCTTGAACTCTTCCGCCTTGCTCTCCTCCCACTTGCCGGGGACCAGAGCGAGGGGCACGATGCCGCTGACGTGCATCTCGGGACCAAAGATCTTGGCGTTGAGGCCGAGCTCCTGGGTGGCAGCCTTCATGTTCTTGAGGCCCTCCTGGTAGTTGGGGCCGGCGCGGCGCACCCAGATCTGGACGTTGTGCTCGTTGAGGGCCTTAGCATACTCGCGGAGCGCCTTAATCACGCCCTTGAAGGTGCTGGCGACGTTGGTAAAGTTGGCGATACCGCCGCCGATGAACAGGACCTTGCCCTTGGAGTTCATGGGCGCGCGGAGCATCAGGTCGAGCACGGTGCGGGCATAGTGGTAGGTCTGGGACTCGGTGGGCGCACCCGAGTACTCGCCGTAGTTGGCGAGCTCGTCGGCAAAGCCGGCCGAGGCGATGGCATCGGCGTAGACGACCGAGGCACCACCACCAGCAACGAGGGTCCAGATGCGGCCGTTGGGGTTGAGGACAGTCAGCTTGAGCGAGGCACCGGTCTTGGCGTCCAGCTCGGCGATGTAGGCCTCCTCCTTAGTGAGCTCACGGCCGAAGGGAGCGGGGAACTCGATCGGCGGGCCGGCATCGACGGCGACAGCACCGTTGGCCGAGGTGACGGCCGTGATGCCAAGGGCAGCTGGTGACCTGGCAATAGCCCACTTGGCACCGCATTCGAAGTCTGCTGTTTGATCAAGCTTGGCAGCGAGATCGAGGAAGTGCACCGACGCAGAGGTGCGGTCTTCGTTGGGGATCACAACCAGGGGGTTGATCTCAAGGTATGTGAACTGGCAGTCGACATAGACGGCGTACAGCCGTGTAACTGGGTAGGTGTTAGATGGTGATCTCATAACTGCAACGTGACGTGACATTGAGACTTACTGAAGTCAACCAGAACATTGTGGACGCCCTTGGGAACCTTGCTCAGGAGCTTCTCAGCAATCTCCTCGTTTGAGGGATACTGTGTGAGGTCCACGGGAATGAGGAGCTTCTCCGCCTTCGCGTCGACATCGCCGACATCGACACCACCCTCATGGGTGAAGAGGATCCAGTCGCCCTGATCAGATTGTCAGCCATGTGTCCGGGCCGTGTGTGTGTGTGTTCCAGGGGGGTGGGCCGGTTGGTCCACATCGTAATGCGGTTTAGCGCTCCGTTCGCCCGCGACGGGTGGGTGGGCAGCCTTTTCCAGGCGGGACACGGGACCCGTCCGGGCGAAATGCTCTTCTCACACACTGTTTCCCTCATATAAAACCTCATCATCGCCCGCGGGTTGGTGCAGGTCATCCTCTCTTCACCCATCACCAACCCTCCCGCCTCTTTTGTGTTTCGCCTCTCAACGCCATTCCCCTTTCGCTTGCACTTGCAAGTGGGGTGCGATTCGCGAATCAGGACCGGCCTGGCGCCAAGCAGGAACTCAACAGAATACGGAAAATCGACACTTACGTCGCGGACCGAGTTGATCTAGAAGGCGTTAGCGCAAACGTGCTCTCAACAATCCGGCTGGGACGGCGCGCGACTCACGTTGATGTAGTACTCAGTGTCGGCAGGATGCGGCACGAAGGGCTCGACGAGGAACTGGCGGAGGACGCCCTCTGTGTGTTCGACCTTCTGCGCCTTGCCGGCGCGCTCGGCAACCCACGCCCTCGACTCGGCCCACGTCTTGTTGAGAGCAAGGAGACCGCTCTTGCCGCGGCGCTTGATGAGCTGATCTGGCTTGGCGACGAACTTGGAGCCCGGGTGGAGGAGCCACGGGTATGTGACCTCAGCCTGGTCGAGGACGGCATTGACGTCCTGGCCCTGGGGGAAGTAGATGGAGGCGAGTCTGGGGGCAGCGTTGTGGGTGGTCGGGACGGGGAGCGGGCTGGGCTTGATCACCGGGGCGCGGGTGAGGTGGTAGTTGAGGATGGCCTTGCCATCGGCCTCGAGGATGCTCTTCGCGGACATATTGGTGGTGAGTGAGCAACCTTTTCCTTTTGTTTTGTCCTTGTCGAATTCTCTTTGATTTTCTGTTTGGGAGAGTCAGAGAATGGTCTTGGAGTGCTCTAGCATGGTGCTCTCGAGTTCGCGGGCGCCGAGGGCGGAGATGAGGGAATCACAGTGGGGGGGCGCAGCTGTTCCTACCTCAAGCGAGGGGCAATCTACCAGATGAGAAGTCTCGAGGGATTGACTGGAATTTGCGGATGGATTGGGAGAGAGAGAGAGGGAGATTGTCGCGACAAGTGAAGCGAAGAGAGGGGGGAGTGGAGGGGAAGCAGACGGGGCGAGGAATGGACTCGAGATGCAGCTCCCTGGGAAAAAGATGAGGGCCGACTCCAAACTTGGGCGCAGGCAAAACACTCAGGGCAACAGCTCAGCAGGGGGACCGTCGTGGGGTTGGGGGAAAGCGCCAGAAAAAAGTCCAGGAACGAGTGCAAGTGGCCCAGTGGCTGCCCGCCAAACGGATCCTGGAAACCATTGGGGTTCTCGCAAGCGGGGCAGTGTCGCTGGGGGCGGTCAGGGTCGCGAGGTACCGGTACCTTTGCGCGAAACCAGGGGCTGCGACACACCGACCACCTGGCGCCCCTCTCGACCTCAGATCTTGCCCCGCTCCTGCATCCGCTGCATCGTGGCAGCACAGATACCCGACGGCAGCGGTCTGTCTTGCGTCTTGCAGCATTGGCGACGCCCGACTGTTGTTTTCGCTTCTGTCTCTTTCTACCTGGCTTGGGGAAAGCCATTGACCTTCCATGGCCTCGTCGCTAGTGCGATCTGGTCCAAGGGGCGGACAGCGTTGGGGATCGTCCGGGTGAGGGGTGAGGGGACACCATGGACGGGCGTCGGACAGCAAAGGGTCGGATCGAGGCAGCCAGTCTTTTCTGACAAGTGTCAACAAGAGCTCAAATCATCCGAGCCTGGCTGCTGTTGTGTGTGCCCGGGTCGGGAATGCCTGCGTTGCCCTGTTGACCTGGGGCCCCGCGGCGCCCGAGAGTGGACATCCGTCGTCGGGTTGTACCCCGCGGCGTCCGTTGGCGATGCTTCCCAGACGGCGTCCTGCCTTTCCCATTGTTCCCTGGATGCCATCTCGATGGACAACACAATTGTCCGTGTTGACTCCAGTCTCTCTTCTGTCTCTCATGTCATCAACACCCAAGTGGGTGGCGGTGGACATATTCTTTCCTGCACACACAATGCGTGGTCTGGCCGATCTCAAAATTTTGTCGTGTCGGAGGGCAATCGGACGACGAGTGGGCGGAGGTACCGGTACGCGCCCCTTGGCATGCGATCCGACCCCACCAGCGTCAGCAAAGCGGCAGAAAAAAGTTTAGACTTGGCCAGAAGGGGTCCTAGTGCGTCAGGCGATCGGACAGGGGACCAAAAGAGTTGGGGAACTGCCACCGTTTGTTGGACCGTTGACCGGCCGTCGGCCAATGAGCGGCCCACAGCAACTTGCTTGGGGATTCTACAGTGAGCAATTGAGGTGGGCAGGAGGCGGAGGGGCTCGAGGCTTCCCGGTGTCGCCAGGGCGCCGCCTTCACTAAATTTCACAGCTGCGGAGCTCTTACGCCTGCCCCCCCGGCGTCCAGGGTGTGGTGCCTCTCCGACGAAACGGCAGGGACCGACAAAAACCTCTCCCCCAAAATTGCTGCCCGCCTGTTCCTCCCTCGCCCTTTCTGCGACCCCGTCATTCTCCCTCCTCGACTCCGCCTCTCGCTCCTTGCCCCGAACCTCACTTCAACCCCCCCTCATTGTCTCTGAAACCCGTCAATTCCCCGCGGTCTTCGAGTCAAAACACACACACACACACACACCACACGCGCAGCCTCACCTCACAATGGCTTCCACAGCGGCCACCAGCAGCGGCAGCGGCCTGTCTGCCAACGACAACATCCGCCGCTTCGCTGCCCCCAGCCGGCCGCTGAGCCCGCTCCCCGCACACGCGCTCTTCAACGACAAGACAAGATGCTTCGTCTACGGCCTGCAGCCTCGCGCCGTGCAGGGCATGCTCGACTTCGACTTCATCTGCAAGCGCAAGACCCCCTCGGTTGCCGGCATCATCTACACATTCGGCGGTCAGTTCGTCAGCAAGATGTACTGGGGCACCAGCGAGACGCTGCTCCCCGTGTACCAGCAGGTGGACAAGGCCATGGCCAAGCACCCGGACGTCGATGTCGTTGTCAACTTCGCCTCGTCTCGTAGTGTCTACAGCTCCACCATGGAGCTCATGGAGTGCCCCCAGATCAAGACGATTGCCATTATTGCCGAGGGTGTCCCCGAGCGTGTAAGTGGTTCGAGTTGAATGGAATTGGTGTGTACAGGCCGCTAACCAGCACTTTACAGCGCGCTCGTGAGATCGCACACGTTGCCCAGAAGAAGGGCGTCACAATCATTGGCCCCGCCACTGTCGGTGGCATTAAGCCCGGCTGCTTCAAGATTGGCAACACCGGCGGCATGATGGACAACATCGTTGCCTCCAAGCTGTACCGCAAGGGCTCCGTCGGCTACGTCTCCAAGTCTGGTGGCATGTCCAACGAGCTGAACAACATCATCGCGCAGAACACGGATGGTGTCTTTGAGGGCGTGGCGATTGGCGGTGACCGGTACCCCGGCACCACCTTTATCGACCATCTTCTGCGGTACCAGGCCGACCCCGAGTGCAAGATCCTTGTGCTTTTGGGTGAGGTCGGTGGTGTTGAGGAGTACAAGGTCATTGAGGCGGTCCAGAACGGCGTCATCACCAAGCCCATCGTGGCCTGGGCCATCGGTACTTGCGCGAGCATGTTCAAGACCGAGGTGCAGTTCGGTCACGCTGGCGCTTTCGCCAACTCGCAGCTCGAGACGGCTGCCATGAAGAACCAGACCATGCGGGAAGCCGGCTTCTATGTCCCCAACACGTTCGAGGACATGCCCCAGCTCCTCAAGGAGGTGTACGAAAAGCTCGTCAACAACGGCACCATTAACCCCCAGCCCGAGCCCGTCGTCCCCAAGATCCCCATCGACTACTCGTGGGCCCAGGAGCTCGGTCTCATCCGCAAGCCGGCCGCTTTCATTTCGACCATCTCGGACGACCGTGGCCAGGAGCTCCTGTATGCTGGCATGCCCATCTCGGATGTGTTCAGGGAGGAGATCGGCATCGGCGGTGTTATGTCCCTGCTCTGGTTCCGTCGTCGCCTTCCCGACTACGCTTCCAAGTTTCTCGAGATGGTTCTCATGCTCACTGCCGACCACGGCCCGGCTGTGTCTGGTGCGATGAACACGATCATTACCACCCGTGCCGGCAAGGATCTTATCTCCGCCCTCGTCAGCGGTCTGCTCACTATCGGTTCCCGGTTCGGTGGTGCCCTCGACGGCGCCGCCGAGGAGTTCACCAAGGCGTTCGACAAGGGCCTGAGCCCGCGCGAGTTCGTCGACACGATGCGCAAGCAGAACAAGCTCATCCCTGGTATCGGCCACCGCGTCAAGTCGCGCAACAACCCCGATCTGCGCGTCGAGCTGGTCAAGGAGTATGTTAAGGCCAAGTTCCCCAGCCACAAGATGCTCGACTACGCGCTCGCCGTCGAGACGGTCACGACCTCCAAGAAGGACAACCTCATTCTCAACGTCGACGGCTGCATTGCCGTCTGCTTCGTCGACCTGCTCCGCAACTGCGGCGCCTTCAGCCCCGAGGAGGCCGAGGACTACCTCAGCATGGGCGTGCTGAACGGCCTGTTCGTGCTGGGCCGCAGCATCGGTCTTATTGCCCATTTCCTCGACCAGAAGCGCCTGCGCACTGGTCTGTACCGCCACCCGTGGGACGACATCACCTACCTGCTCCCCAGCCTCCACCAGGCCGGTCCCCCGGGCACGGAGGGCCGTGTTGAGGTGCAGATGTAAGCGTGGGGATGGTTGGTTTTCTACGAGATTTTCTTTTGGGACGGGCCACCGTAAACATGGATTTGTTTGGCATGATGTTTGTTCCTCCAGCGCAGCGCTAGAACGTGGGTTTCTCAGATGGTCTCGCTCGCGAATGAGGGGGTGGATGGATGGATGGATGACCTGGGGTTAGTTACCCGTTTTAGAAACTTTAATTAGTTGACATAAGATTTTGTCCAACGTCTCGTCTCGTGTTGTGAAGGCCGACATTCAGGAATGCCCCATGCGGTGTCAGCAGCTGAGCCAGTCTGAGCTGAGCCATTGGGTGGTATCACAATTGGTGCTGATCCGAGGCTGTTGCTTCCATTGCGTCCACCCATGATGATGAACCTGGGCGACCAGCTTCGTACTCTATCAATGGCAATAATTGCGAGTCTGACGTGATGCTCTGCACGAAAGGATCAATCCTGCCTTCAATGATCCTGTCCATGAAAAGAAGCATGCACAACCTCGGGATGAGCCTCTTCCTGCCATCCCTCGGTCCCTGGACCATTGGTTGAGGCCATGGATCTCACCGCTTCGGCCCTCGAGCTTGTCCTGCAGCGTCGTTTCCGCCACTGCCCAGGTGCCATGCTGGCGTCAGCGCGGGGCACAGCTTCCAGGGTCCTGGTTCCATTGAAGTTGAGGAGGAGGGGTCGGCGATAAGATTGGTCCACTTTTACTTATCGGACCTGACCTTGCGTTTCTGCCAAGGCGTGCACGTGGCATGCCAGGTAGAGGGCTGACTCAGCGAGAATCGTGGAGGCGGTGAAGAGCAATGCGGCAGAATCATTTCACCGTGCACCTGTTGCCGGACTGCCGGGCCGGCTGATCGCGAAAGTGGGCCGGCAACTTGGAATTTGGGGAGCGGATTTGTTTCGCGAGCCTACGCCGACGCCGACGACGACGGGATCTTGTCTTGGGAGTTGAAGCTGTTGAATTGCGGCTGCTGCGCCAATCGAGTATCTGTGAGTCCACGCGGTTTGGATTGGGAACTGGGTAAAAGGAGCAGCGGGTACGGATGCGAAGGCAGTGCTAATGCGGTTGCTTGAAGGTCTTCCTCTCCAACGACGACGACGGCGACGGCTACGATACCCCGAGGTCAACCCTCTCGACTGATACCCACCTTACGGCACCCCATTCCGCACATACCCCGTTATTCAACTACGGACCGACGACAACATCTCTTCTAAACCATCACCCCAACACACCCCCCACCACTACAAAAATGTCCTACTTTCGCATAACCCTCCACCGCTCCTCCATCGGCATGCCCAAGCGCACACGCGGCGTTCTCGCCGCGCTCGGGCTGCACCGCCGCACCCAAGTCGTTTTCCACCCCGTCAGTGCGCAGTTCGCAGGCATGATCATGAAGGTCAAGGAGCTGGTGCGGGTCGAGGAGGTTGATCGGGCACTGTCGAAGCGCGAGGTGCAGGATTCAAGGAAGCCTGAGAAGGGGTTTTTGATTGTGCAGAGGGCGCGGGAGGTTAACGAGGGGTTGAAGTGGGCGGGGGAGGGGGAGGGGGAGGTTAGGTTATAAGGTGGGAGGGGATTTGGGAGGAGGGGGTGGGGGGTGGAGCCTGTGATATAGAAGGATGGTGGGAGTCTGATGGGAGGCTGATATCCGGCTTGAGAGGGAGGGGACCGAGTTAGGGAGGAGATTGAAGGATTACAGCTGGAAGTGCTGGCATGATGTGTTGTAAAGTATTGTATGACAAGAAGTTTCCAAACACTATCCCTGGCCTCTGATGACGCTGGAACGTTTGCCTAGCTGTGGCTAAGGACTAGATGAAGTGGCAGATGGAATCATGACAGTCTAACCCCCAAGAGTCCCCATGGGAATAGACGCTCACATGTGGCATGGCTTTGCTGGAAGGTGATTTTCTGAAGCATACAGCATGGCGATAGCTTGTGATAGCTTCTCTGAAGTCATGACTACAGAAGTCATTGCAGTCACATCAAACAAGCACCATCACACACAATCGCTATATCAAAATCTACTGTGTTTCCCGATTGCCGATCGTAGAGAAGAAGGAAAAGGGCGAATTATAATACATCCCAAAACCATTCCCGAAAAACCTATGTAAAACTCCACTTCTGCTCTAGGACTGAGACGGGGCCGGTGAGACCAGCTGTCTCGCCCAGGGGAACCAGACCTCCGTTCCAGATGCCAGGCTCAAAACACAGGAAGTCCCCTGTTCCAGTCATGGTATGGGTGACTAGCTGCCCAAGTCCAGACTCAGGGGATGTGACTCTCCCGTTCCGGATGACTGGGACTTGAATGACCAAGTCCTCTCCCAGTCGCTAGCTATGTGCTCTGCTTGACCTTGTCCCAAGGGCAAACCAAAAAGAAAGATAAGAGCTCATAGTCAGCCGCCAGGCGTGGCTGACAAGTCAAGCTCAAGGTTGCCGTCCAGGGGAAATACTCGAGCCCTGTTGATGACCCCCTGTAACATGCAATGTGGTGTATACCGATGGGCAAAACTGAGGAACGAAAGCCCAAAAACCGCCCAGCCAGAAAGATTGAGTGAAGCCCTGCCCTTCCTAGACTGCGGGGAGAGGTGAGCCCAAAGCTGGAGAAAACCAGGGATTGTGGAGGACCAGCATCACTCAGTCGAAAAACCCGTGATCTTTCCTCCACGCAGCAATCTCCAACTTGGTCTCCTCATCGTAGCGCCGGAGAGCGGCAGGGTCGCCGGAAGTGGGCCTCTAGGCACTCCGCGCCTTCTCAATGTAGTCGGGGCCGGGCACCTCATATACACTGGAGAAGTAGCGGCTGGGGTGCTTGGAGAACCAGTTGGTAAACTTGAGGAGCTCCTCACGCAGGCGGTTGACGGACTGTTGGTCCATGTTTGTTTGAGCGATCAGCTCGGGGAGGGAGACTGGAAGGGCTGTTAGCTGGGGTTGCTCGTGATGGTAAACGAGAGTAGAAAGGGATAGCGCATACCAAGCAAACGCGCCAGGTGCTCTGCACCATAAGTATCGACAGAGCTCTTGTGCTTGTCGTCGGCCGAGTTCCAAAGCTGGTGCATCTCGTGGTACTGTGCCCGCTCGAAGCTGTGATCATCGCCATTAGCACGAGACCAAGAACAAAAAGAGAGATGGGGGCTTACCGGTACAGCAAGATGCGACCAAGCGCCTTGTCAAAGTACTCGCGAAGGCCGGCCATGGTCTCCTCCAAAATGTCCATGGAGGCACTGCCCTCCGGACGACTGGGACGCTCATGGGCAAGATAGTCGTTCAAGATCTCTTCCACAGGGTGGGCGTGGGGAAGGGGGACAAGCTGCTGGAGCTTGGTGACATTCTCCCAGTCGTCAACGAGCAGCGCCTTGACGTGGTCCGGCACCGGGAGCTTGATGGAGGGACGATTGTGAAAGTTGTCCTCCTAAGAATGAAGGTCAGTACTGTCTTCAATCATGTGAGCGAGACAAAGAAACACATAAATGGTAAAAGAGAAACAGAAGAAAGAAGTAAAAACAAAACAAAAAGGCAGACGAAGGAAACAGAGTTTCCTCCTCAAACTCCTGAGCCTTATCATAATAACGTATGTTTATGTGTTCTCCCATCTTCCCATATGGACGAGATGACTGCGCTCCCAGAAGAGCTTAGCCATCAGTAGGGGGGTTTCCTTCCCAACATACAGTCTCATCGGCTTGATCCCCCGCTTCCTGCTGTTGCTCAAGCGGCTGAGTTCGTGGCTGATACTTAGGTACGCCAGCGAGGGGAATGTTGACCTTCGGGTGAATCATCCTCCAGTAATTCTCGAGTTGAGGGGTCCAGGTGTCGCTCCGAAGCACCCGTTTGATCGTTGGATGGCCCTCTCCAGGGAACTTGCTCTGGGCTTCTTGATTGTACCGACCGTCGTCGCATACCTGGCCATTTTTGACATAGACAAAATTCCTGGCGGCTGGCAACGAACCGACCAGCTCCGTCTTGGCTTGCTCCCTGACCCAGTTCTCCTCTTCGGCGGCCCAGGCGAGCGGAGAAGGAGTGGCCCAATCCTGGCGGATTGGGCTCTGCTCAGGAGTCGTGGTTGTTGGAGTCTTTGCAGGTTGCTGACCTTTGATCGGGGACTGAAATTTTGGTGTCCTTTTAGACTTCTGGGGTTGCTGTGCCTGTGTCCCTGATTGTTTCTTCTCAACTTTCTGCGCCCGGGGGCGAAAGACGCGTGATAAGAAAGTCCCTTCGGCGGCGGCGGGGGTGTTCTTCATCGCGGCGAAGGGGTCGAAGGGGTCGGAGGCAAAGAGATTTGAGGATATGTTGATGGCAACTTCGTGATCGCAAGTCAAAAGTGCCTGGCGATGAGAGAAAAAGGAGGCTCCGGTATGGGTTGGTGAGATTCTGTGGTGGCGCTTTGCTGGTGGTTGTCTTGCTGATCTCGATTTTCCTGCGGGATGAAGAAAAAGCAGGGAGGGGAACGCCCTTGGGGTGGAAGAAGAGGCGGGCGATGACGAGGCTGTCTCCCTGAGTTCGGCCGTGTCGCAGGTGTGAAATTTTCATCACGTTTCCCTGAAAAAAGATGCGGCCTAGGGGCGGCGTTTTTCACTGTGGTCGTCCACCAAATGTCCGTTGGACGCTGTGCGTCGAATTCTGGTGTGCTCCGAAATGATTTTCAGGAGTTTCCAGGCCTGTTGCTGCCACTTCCGTACCTCCTAATCACCTAACAGTCCTAGGGCTGTCTCTTCCAAGACAAACATTGTCTGCCAGCGATAACAGTTGAACAACATGGTGACTTGTCCAGGAACAGCCCCTTGTGAACCCTTGAAGCAGCCCATGGTGACTGTACTCCTTCATGACGGCAGCCCCTTCTCCTGAGCCACCTCCAATCATGTTGAAAAGACGACATATACTTGCACATAAGAGCTGCCAGAACGCCACTTGACGATCGAAAATAACAATAATGCAATATAACCTTCCAAAAAACTGTAGAGAAGAGAAAGGGAAAAAGAGAAGCAGGAAAAGAGAGAAAAGGAAAAAAAAAAAAAAAAAAAAAAAACAACTCACCTGCTCCAGCTCATAATCCCTCGCCCTCCTCGGACCCCTCCCACTCGCGGTAGCCGCCCCCGCCGTCCTCTCCTCACTGCCTCGGGCGGAACTCATATCCGAACCATTGTTGACGGCAGACGCCCTCGGGCCCTTCTTAGCCGACTGCTTAGCGGACGACTTGGTGGCCTGCAGCGACTTGAACTGGGCCGTAAGCTGGGCGGCGAGGTCCTTATTCTCATCGGTGAACTTGCGGACGCGGTCCTGCGGCACCCAGTCGTCCCAGCTGCTCTTCCAGCCCTTGTAGTGGATCTTGTACTGCCAGCCTTCGGCGCCAGCGTCGGCGGGCTTGATGTCGAGGATCTTGGCCTCGTAGAGCATCTCCATGTGGAAGCAGAGGACGCGCTCGTCCTTTTGGTAGGGGGGCTGGGCCTGCTTTTGTGGGGCCATGTTGGCGGTGACTGATGTTGGTGGCGGATGGGCGAGGTTGTGTGAAGTTGATGGGCGAGGGTGAAGAGTTTTTGGGTGTTGGGAACAAAAGTAGAGCAAAAGAGGGTTGGAAGGCCGAGTGATATTGTCGCGAGAACAATGACGGGATGACTTGTCAATTTGTGACCCGTATGGTAGGTCCAAGCGCCGAGTGATGACTGGTGATGGTGATTTCTCGGACTGAGAAAATTGGAGGTGAAGAGACCGATGAGCAGCTGGCTGACCTCAAACGAGCTACTGATATTGCTGAATCGGGTAAAGGTTTGTATAAAGCCAGAGAGTCATCCAACAACAATCAGATTGTTCGTAACTCGAGATGAGTGTTGACGCTGGCATGTGCAGTCTGGATGGTTGAGGACTTGGGATGTCTTCTGCAGGAGAAGCACGGATCACGGGAACACGCGACACAACGCCGCCCCTCCCCACGCGCCGCCACCCTCCCTGCTCCTTCCGCCTCAACAAACGGAGCTTACCAGTTGAGGATCAAAGAGCTTATTGATAGAAGACAACCTGGGAACTTCTCTTCAATTTTCCCCCTGAATACCAAATCCTTGAGATGGCACCAACAGAGCAAGAAATCCTCAACAACTACCTGCTCGTGGCCGCCCAGCTCCCCGCCATCATCTCACTCCAAGAGTTCATCTCGTTCTTCCCACGGCAGATGCAATCATCACCACAGATACGCAGCCTCTATCGCGATTTGCAAAGCCAGCGAAATGCCGTTGTCGATGAAGTAGGGGCACAGATTGACGAAGAGGCCAAACGCGGCAAGGCCATGCGGCGCGCTGTAATCCGAGCCAAGCGGGAGGCTGAAGCGCAAGAACAGGACGATGAGGTCGAGATTGAGAGGATGGTGAGCTTTTCCTATGGTCTTGAACAGAAACGTCGCATCTTGAGACGAAATTGCTGACTCCCCACAGCTGGGCAACTGGACCGACCCAAAAAATTCAAAGCACACCCTTGCCTCCATCCTGCCCGACATGGAGGGCGCCATCGGCGAGCTGGAAGCCGAGCTCCAGCTGCTTGAGGAAGAGGAAGCTTCTCTCCTGGCCTCAGTCAAGCAGACCGTCGGAGCCCTGAGCGATCTGCGCTACGGCCGGCTGGCTAACGCCCAGCTGCCCGAACAAGTGCTCGACGGCTTAGCAAACCTCGAGGAGATCTGCAAGACAAGGAATTGATCGCGACTAGAACAACCTAAACAGCTCCATTTGCGTGTGACCGGCCTACATAAGATGTACAGGAATTCCCAAGATCCATTTCCAACCTACCAGATCTAGCTATACCAAAACCCAAAACCAGCAGCCCGCCCTAAATTAATACAGTGCTGTAACCATGGAGCCAAAAAGCACAGCGCACTTCCACTCAAGTTTACGAGCGGGCGTCTCCGGGGGGAGCAGCGCGCGGTGCGGCACCAGCGGCACCAGGGGCACCAGCGCGGCCGTTAGTGGGACTCATACGACGGTTCCTTCATCAAGCGTCAGCAAACTGTCACCAACCACCACCCACCACCAAGGGGAACAACTCACATCATAGTCCGGCTAACGAACGAAATAAGCAGCATCATCGCCCACGAGGGAATCGCATTCAACGCCCAGAAGAAGTACCCCAGCGGCACGGAAACCCCCAACTTAGCCAACTTGCCCTCAGTAGGGTGGAAGAAGCCCTCCTGGTCAAACCGCCGCCAGCCGGCCTCGGTCTTGTTCGCGGCCGAGACGTACGCCGAGTAGGCGTCGACGACGTTCTGGGTCGTGACGGTCGTCAGGTTGAGCTTGTGGGTGTAGATGTCGACGGGGCCCGGCGCGGGCGGCACGTCCCATAGCCACAGCCCGCCGGCGTTGGCCGACCAGCTGTTGCAAAGCACCGGCTGGTCGTCGCAGTTGACGTAGGCGAGGTGCGGCGAGGGAATTTGAGGGAGGGCCGCGAGCTTGAGCGCCGACTCGGTGAAGGCGTCTTCGAGTTGGCCGCATTTGCCTGTTGGGATGGTGTTAGCGCTCTGTTTGGGGGAAAGAAAGGGGGAGCTCCCTAGATAGGGGCAGGGAAATGCACCAAAGCACGTCTTGTTCCTCCCGCTCACCAGCACCAGCCACTCCGCTGACTCGGCCTTGACGGGCGCGTAGAAGGTATCCTTCCAGTTCTCGAGCGTGATGGTCTCGATCGGGAGGGGGTCCACGACCTTGGCGGTGGCCTTGTTCGCGGCCTTGGTGGCGGCGCTCGACGCGGCGCCCGCGGCATCAGCGGCGGCATCAGCAGCCTTCTCGGTGCCGGCGACCGTCGCGCTGCCGAAGCTGCCGAGGAAGTTCTGGAACTTGGCCTTGTACTGCTCGAACGGGCTCTCGGCGGCCGACGCGAGCAGCGGCAGCGCTAGGACGGCGGTTGTGGAGAAGCGCATTTTTGTTCACGGAGTACGGGTGTTTTTGGCGGTGGTGTGGTCTGACAGATCAGGGGAGCACGAGAGCTTGGAGAGACGAGACGGGAGCTCGGCTGTGGACGATGATGATGTAACCAAAAAGAAGAGGGGTCTGGTGTCGGTGCCTGAAGGCTGCTGCGGGCTGGGAAGCTACTTTTAGACTAAGGTCTCAGAGTTGGGGACAGCAGCACTCTCTCGTCGCAAAAGATCAGCGCACAAGGAAGAAAGGAGGATCACGAAGTTGCGCTGGTTCGAAATTGTGTCTTTCCTTTTGGTTCTAACTGTTGGTTAGCGCGTTCCTCCCCCCTTGCTTGCCCCCATGGCGTTGACCAGGGGCCTTGCAAGGTGTCCTATTCAGCCTGTTCCTCTTCCGGTGAAATGTTGTGGGGTTTCGTGTCTTCCAGGATGGTGCGTCTGCGCAGCGGGCAGCTGTGAGCCTGTGGAAGCAAAAGTGGGGCCCCGCATTGCCTGACAGCCGACTCGCGCGACCCGGCAACGCGCTCCCGCCAGCCACAGTGGGGCGGCTGCATCATCGAATGTGGCTCAACGTCAACACCAGCGACCCTCGAAGCAACACGATCAATGAGCCAAATTGATGTCGCCCATGGTTATCTGACGCAATGGTATGTACCTGCTTATTGATGAAATTTCAAATGAAGCTGACAGCAACCAGGCGCCAGGCCAACCGAATCAGAAGCGCGGGCGTGGCCGTCCTCCCGGCGCGTCCAAGACTCCGGGGAGCGCGACTGCACCTGCGCCGGGCAATGTCGCGACTCAAGAACCAGCGGTTGCGAGTCGATCCGAGGGTAGCGATACTGCTCCGAACAAAAGAGGGCGGCCTCCAAAAGCCCGCGACGCTGAACCCGAGGAGACAAATGTGGAGGAACCGCGTCCGCGCAAGCGGCTAAGGGCGGGACAGGAAGAGGAGGGCGCGAACACTGAGCAAGAGGCTAGAGGGAGTAGGCGCTCCAAACAACGGAAGACGGCAGATTTGGAGGAGCAAGAAGAAACGGAGGCAACGGGTCGGCCAAGGAGGAAAAACCAACCACCCTCCGACGACACTGCGGGAAAGCCAGAGAAAGGGGCACAAACCGGCAAAGCTAAGGGCAAGCCTGGACGAAAGCCCGCACGACGCAACGGAGAGCCAGAGCAGGAGGAAAATACAGCAGAGGACACCTCCGTGCGCCGGAGCAGAAGGGAGCGGCGGTCCGCAGACGACAAGCCTTGGTGGGCAGCGAACGAAGCGTCCCCCGAGACTGCGCGGGCCCAAAAGGAACGGCCCGGCCCTGTCGCGAAGTCAAAACAGGACTACGCTTCTCTCGCAGAAGTATCCGTCTCAAAGGCACAAAACCGACCCTCTCAAACAAGCACCCAACCCAAGAAAAAGCCCGGCCGCCCCTCTCGCCCCTCAAACGAGTCCAGCACATCCAAACAACCACCCGCTCAACCACCCCCAACCAAACCCAACCCACCCCCAAAAAAGCAACCCCGACAATCCCGCCTCTCCGAAGCATCACAAGCATCACAACCCGAACCTCCCACCAACAATCCCCACCTAACAACCCTCACCCGCCACATCCCCCGCTCCACAATCACCACCAAATGGACCCCCCTCTCCGCCTCCTCCATAACCGCCATCGACAGCATCCTCGCCGACGCCTCCCGCCCCGTCCTCCACCGCCTGCGCGAGCGCGACGCGCGCCACGCCCAAGCCCAAACCATCCTCCGGACCTTCGCCGCGCGTCTGCGGTCAAAGCTCGCGAGGGGGATGCCCTTCCCTCCTCCGTCCATCCCTTCCACCAACAAAACAAAGGCGGGCGGAAGGGGCAAGGGGAATGTGGTGGGGGGTGGGGGCCATGAAGCGGAGTTTGACTTCGAGAGAACGGTGGATGCGATTGCGGGGTTGGAAAGGTCGCTGGATCCGTTGTTGCATAGTGTGGCGTTGTTGAGGAGGGAGAAGGAGAGGGAGGAGAGGGAGTTGAAACTGGAGTATGAGGGGTTGAGGAGGCTGGAGGTGAATGCGAGGGCGCAGGCAAGGGGGTGGAGGGAGCAAGCGGGGAGGGGGAGGGGGCATGTGCTGGTGCCGAAGAAGGGGGTTGGGGAGAGGGAGTGGGAGGGGAGTGGGGTGGAGGTTGTTGGGAATGGGAGTGGGGGGGGTGCAGGAGGGGTGTTTGAGGTGAGTTGTTACTTCTTTCTGGCCCGGAGGGATGTTTCGACGTTGCTGACATGCTTGGGACAGGACGTGCAAGACGAGGAACTGCTGGCGGTGTCGCAGCAGATTGGGAGTCACATGGAGAGTATGAAGAGCAACCTGGGGCAGATCGAGGGTGTTTTGCCGGCGATTGCAAAGACCAAAGCGGCACTGCAAGCGACGCTGTGCGAGTACTTGGAACCGGAGCAGTATGGCCAAGTAGTACTTGGGTAAGGCAGAGGTTCTTGTATGGTTGGATGTGGGATTAGGTTGGGATGCTGCTGGATGGTTATGATACCCTGAGAGACCTATGGATGGATAGGGATAGGACGTGTATGGATTTTGCCTGGTGTTGGGATTTTGTTAACCTCTTGTTTTTCTCACCTTTCTGTTCCCAAGCCCCTGGCTGAGGGGGCAACACTGGCACAGTATGAAAGCTGGAAGCTCCAGCGTGTGGCCCGTGCGCAACGACTCTTTCATCTCAGTTTCAGCATTTTCTCAGAGTTCAGTCTAATTTTCAGACGAAATAAATCGACCACACCCACAACTCTCAGATATCCAGTCACAAGCTGTGGCAAAACCCAAATCGAGTGTCTCGTGCATCTGACTTGAATTAAGAGCGTCCATGTCAGACTGAGAGTGGGCAGCGACCAATGCGACTTGCTGGCATCAGAAATTTTTCATTTCGATCTTCAGTCGCTCTCACACCTTTCTTTCGCCAACCTCACCCAACCAGGCTGTGGTTACGCCCGAAATTCACAATGGCGACTGGACAAAGCACAGTAGACCTCGGCGCTATGCCCATGGCGACCCAGTCCGAAGCCCCCTCCACTCAGAAGCAACCCGGCAAGCGGCCATTCAAGCACCCTCACCCTCACCAGCGCCAGACAAAGAAGAAGCAAAGGAGGAAGGAAAAGGCTCCCCAGGAAGGTTCTCACGAGGAGGTGCTCTTGGCCGATGTGAAGGCTTTGCTGGCATCTTGCAAGCTGACCGACCAGGTCGTGGATGAGGCTGCTGAGCCCGCCCCGCTGCCGGAACTGCGCACTGAAGTCGAGCTTGAGGTTGTCGAGCTCTCATCCACCGGCGATGGGCTGGCAAAGCAAAAAGGGTCGGATCACATCTACGTGGTGCCCTTCTCCATCCCGGGAGACACCGTGAAGGCCAAGGTGTACCGTCACAATCTTGACGAGGGGTGGTCCGCGGCCGACTTCATCTCCGTCGTCAAGCCGTCTCCCCTGCGCGACGACACCCGCGTCCAGTGCCCCTACTTCGCCAAGTGCTCCGGCTGCCAGTTCCAGATGGTCGACTACGACCAGCAGCTCAAGATCAAGAAGAACGTCGTCGTCAAGGCGTACCGCAACTTCTCGCAACTGGCGCCCGAGCTAGTCCCCGAGATCCTCGACACCATCGGCAGCCCGCTGCAGTACGGCTACCGCACCAAGCTAACTCCCCACTTTGACCAACCCAAGGGCAACCCCCGGCGCGGATTCAAGAAGCCCCATAGCTCGATGCCTGCCTTTGGCTTCACGCCCAAGAGCACCCGCGATGTGCTGGACATCGAGGACTGCCCAATCGCCACCGAGGCCGTGCGCAAGGGTCTCGCCACAGAACGCGCCCGCCTGGCCGTTGAGTACGGCAAGTACACCAAGGGCGCGACAATCCTGCTGCGCGAGAGCACCCAGCGGTTTGCCAAAGCCTCTCCGGACGCCACCCCTTCTCTCCCCGATAACATCCCCGCCTCGGCCCTCCGCCAGGAAACCGACACCCACATCGACATCAAGACATGCATCACCGACCAAAACGCCACCTCCACCGAGTACATCGACTCGTTCATCTTCCAAAACCCCGCCGGCTCCTTCTTCCAAAACAACAACTCCATCCTCTCCCCCTTCACGGCCTACATCCGGGAGCACCTCCTCCCGCCCACCCCGTCCCCCACCGCCAAACCCATCCGCTACCTCATCGACGCCTACTCCGGCTCGGGCCTCTTCACCATCACGCAGTCCTCTCTCTTCCCCGGCGGGTCCATCGGCATCGACATCGCCGAGAAGTCGATCCTGTACGCGCGCACCAACGCGGGACTTAACAACCTCAGCAAGGAACAGTGCCGCTTCATCGCCGCCGACGCGCCCGAGCTGTTTAAGAGCGTCAGCGCGTACGATCCGGACGAGACGGTTGTCGTGCTGGACCCGCCACGCAAGGGCTGTGACGCTAGCTTCCTGCGCCAGCTGTTGGAGTATGCGCCGCGGAGAGTGGTGTATGTGAGCTGCAATGTGCACACGCAGGCGAGGGATGTGGGGGTTTTGGTTACGGGCGAGGTGGAGGGGTTGGGAGTGGGGAAGAAGGATGGTGAGGAAGGGGAGGAGAAGAAGAAGGTGCGGTATGAGATTGAGAGCATTCGCGGGTTTGATTTCTTCCCGCAGACGGCCCATGTCGAGGGCGTGGCGGTGCTGAATCGGGTTGATGCATAGACTGTGTTTGGGTTTGGCTTTGTAGAAATATGGTGGTAATAGACAGGCCGGTATTACTTTGGCCGTTGTACATTATACTTGACTGCTACAATGATGCTTTCAAAAGCCAACCAGAGCTAGTAGAAGACAAGAAACCTGCCCCCAAGATGATGACTAGGAAAAGGGTATCCGTGTATCTATCTGAAGGAAATCGCAGCAGTAAAGGAGACTCCTGCATCACGCCCTCTTCAGCCTCAATGCCACCAACGTCTCCATCTGATCTGTCCACTTGCGAGCAAACTCCTCCTCAGTGAACCTCTTGGCCGATTCCCTCGCTCGCTGGCGAACGGCATACGGGTCAGGCAGGCTCAGTGCCTTCTCAAAGCCCTGCGCAAACTCGGTTGCGGTCGTGGCATGAAACCCTATCAAATGAAGTCAGCATCGCTTACCCCAGAACGACAATAGACAGAAACATGCTTACCAGTCGGCTCCCCGTCAACATCCACCACGATATCCATCTTCGGCCCGCCGCTATCATGAACAACCGCGACCAACCCCGCAGCCTGATACTCAACTACCCCAATACCAAAGTGCTCGTTCCACATACCATTGACCCCCACCGACGCACGGCGCAGCCACTCCAGAATCTCAGGCCACGACGCATCGAGATGGAACCCCACACTCTCCCGAATATGCAGCTCGTTGACCAACAGCCGCAGCTCATATACCCTCTTCGAGTCATGATCATCCCTGACACTCCCTACCAGCACCAACCTGGTCCCCTTGGCCGCCTCGCTGCCCGACTTCAAAAACTCCGCAAACGCCTCCAGCACCAGCGCATGGTTCTTCTCCGGGCGGAACTGCGCAATGTACAGCAGCACCTTCTCCCTCCCCTTCTCGCTCGCCCTCGTGACCTCCACCTCCCGCTCCAGCTCGCGCACCGCCACGGGAGGGTACACCACCACCACCTCCCCGTCCTTCCCCTTCTGCTTCCTCCCCGGCCCCCACAACTGCCTCACATGCCCCTGCGTCCAACTCGAATTCGTCATCACCACATCCACGCCCTTCCCCACCCACCCATAACACTTCGCAAAAGCCCTCCAATACGCCCTCTTCACCACCCCCCTCACCCCCTTCCCCTTCCCCGCATTCACCCCCATTCCCCCCTCCCCCAGCGAATCAAGCATATCGGTCGAAATCGTCGGGTAATGAACATATGCCCCCGTGGGGACGGCAGGGAACAGGAAGCGGGACAGGCCGAGCGCGAAGGCGTAGCCCATCGTGTCGATGAAGACGTCGGGGACCAGGAGCGAGAAGGCGTCCCATGCGAGGAGGAGCGAGCCGAGGGATTGGCCGGCGAGCGTGAAGTGCGGCCAGGTGGAGGGCAGGACGTAGTGCCGCGTGGAGAGGTAGAGGAAGGTTAGGGTGGGGGGGTGGAGGGGGATGTTGAAGTTGTTCTGTGAGGGGGGTGGGGGGTTAGTGAATGGGGGTGGGAAGGGGGGTGGGGAGAGGGGGGACTGACTTTGACGCGGGCGATGATGGCGTCTTTGGTGGCGTCGTGGTCGCCGGTGTAGACGACGATTTTGGCTTTGGGCCAGCGTTGCTGCGTGGCGCGGATAGCGGCCCAGAGGACGCGCTCGCCGCCGCCGCCGGCGTTGCTTCTTCCGTCAGGTTTAGGTCGACGTAGTGTGAAAAGAGGGTACTCACCAAAACGGATGGAAGAAGCCCACAATGCCATCCCAGTTCTCGTCTGCTGTCCCGCCGTTTTTAGAGGTCCCGGCCGCGTAGGGGTCTACCTTTTCCCACCCGCCATCCTCACTGCTCGTGCTGTTCCTCCTCTCCTCACGGTACTTCTTCTCGTCGGACGCCACTAGTTCGAGGATGTGGCATCGTCGGCCTTCGGTCTTCTTGCGCAGGTACCAGCCAAGGGAGGCGCCGAGCATGCGCCAGAGCAAGGGGAAGATAATGAAGGTCGCGAGCGGCGTCAGACATATCAGTGGGAGGACGACATGGGAAATGAGTTTGTTGTCCATGGAAAGGAAGCTGTGTGGGCTCGAGCAAGTGCTGGCGCCGTCGGCGACGCATGTACCGTCGTCCATGGCTAAAAAGGTTGGCCTCAAGCGAGGAGATGTTGGAGTTGGAAAGACAGCAGTGTTTGGTAAACAGAAAATTGGAAATTAAGAAAAGAACATCGAAACGAGTGACAAACGACCATCAGCGTGCGCCTTGGAAACAGAAGCTTTGTTGGGGTGGTCAGGAGAACGAGGTCGGGAGCTTGACATTGGACAGTGGACAGCGTTGACGTCGAGTGGCCCCACCCTGTCAGTTGAAGATGGAGGTGGACCCCACCTGATGAGCTTGGCGCGCTAGCTGCTCTGCCAAGAGGTCGAGCCTTGGCGTTGCAACTTCAAGCGACTGGAGTGAAACTTCGACGAATTCACACCAACAACTCTGAGCTCGAAGAGGGCGAGGGATGAGAAACACATAATTCGAAACCGATTCAATTGAGACCACCATGAGAGCCTTCAACACCATAACAGCCACCGGGCTGAGGGCACACCCCGCCCTGCCCACCACCTTCCGCTTCTCACCTCTATCCGCTTCTCTCTCACCATCAACAACAACAAAACCACGAACATTCTCATCCCTCCGCCCTCTAACTCTCACCACCCACCACCACCTCCACCGCCCAACCCTCCACCCCCCCACCCTTTCCCCCTCCCCCTTCACCCGCCTCCCCTCCCAGTCACGCACCTTCTCCCTCCTCCCCCTCCTCGAAACCTCCCTCACGCACACCCACTCCCTCCTCACCTCACTCCACACCCTCTCCGGCACTCCCTGGTACCTCACCATCCCTATATTTGCCCTCCTCCTCAACCTGCTCACCCGCCTCCCCACCATCATCCACATGCGGCGCACCATGATCCAGCGCACGCGCCTCAACCCGCTGGTGCGGGCCAACTCGGTGCGGGCGATCATGGACGTCAAGGCTACTACCACAACGACGGCGGGGGCGGCGGGGGGGCAGGGGACGGCGAGGGAGATGGCGGTGATATACAGCGAGGCGGGCGCGCGGAAGAAGGCGGTGTATAAGAGGTGGAAGGTGCAGGAGTGGAAGAATTGGGCTGGGGCGCTGGTGGTGTTTCCGGTGTGGGTTGTGGGGATTGAGGCGTTGAGGAGGATGTGTGGCGGGCCGAAGGGGTGGGTGGGGAGGTTGGTTTTTGGGGGAGATGAGCAGGCCGCGGCGAAGGGGATTGCTGGTGCTGCTGGTGGTGGTGGTGCGACTGGGGCTGGGACGGGGGAGGGGGTTGCTACTGTTGCTGCTGCTGACGCTCCTGCCGCTGGAACGGAAAAGGGGGAAATTATGGGGGAACAGCACGTTTGGGATGCAGAGCTGAACTCGTCCGTGGCTACCACGGGGGGCAGCGGCATTCACGAGGCGCTGATCGCCGCGGATTCGACCATGGCCTGGGAAGGGTGCCTCTGGTTTGAGAATCTCATGGTCGCCGACCCGCTGCACATCCTGCCCTACATCCTGTCCGCCATCATGATCGCCAACGTGCTCCCCAGGAACCATCTCGGGTTTCAGGTGCTTTTCGGCGCTGGGACATACCAAACACGCGACATGGAAGCATCCGCAAAGTGGCGCCTCCGTCTGCAGAGAGGAATGCTCACGCTGGCGATGGCAGTCGGCCCTCTCACGGTGGATCTCCCGGCGGCGCTTCATCTGTATTGGATCGCGTCGGCATCGCTGACCTGGATCCAAACCTCGCTCATCCAAAGGCTGATGCCGCTGCCGACGAATCCCGCGCCAGCCAACCCATTGCCTGCGACGCTCGCGAGCCCACCGACGAGGGAGGAAGTGGAGAAGATGCAGGAGGGGCAGAAGTAAGGTGATTCGGATGTACAGATATAAACGATAGACAGAGACCGTCCAAGGCCAACCCCAAACGCCTCGGTGTACAACAATGATACCATAACCATTACACCATGCCAAACGCCGCTTGAAATCAAAAATTCCATCCCAAAAACCCGGCCCCATCCAACCCGAACTCCCAGCACATACCATCTCACGCTACCCATCATCACAAGAAAACCGCCAAAAGTATAATCGTCAAAATCACCATCAAAACCAACAACAAACAACACGCCTTACTCCGCGCATTCTTCTGATACCTCGCCGCGCTCCTCAACTCCCTATCCGCACCACGGGTATCATCCCTCACCACCTCCACATTCCTCTCGATCGTATCCAGCATCTCGCCCTGCTCAGTCACGATCTGCGCCACCTGCTGGAACAGCACATTTAGATCGCCCACGCCCTGCTCGATGTTGCGGATCTCGGCCTCGCGCTCGATGATCAATGCCTCCTGGAAGTCGACCTCGTCCTGCGGCGCGAGCCGCGTGAGTTCCTGTTGTTGTTGGAGGAGTTGGGGGCTGGGCGGGCCGCCGGCAGCAGAGGGGCCTTCGTGCTCGTGGTCGACGGCGGCGCGGGCGGCGGAGACGGAGGCCTTTTGTTTCTCGAGGGCTTGGCGTTGGAGGCTTTGGAATTCGGAGAGGGAGGACTGGAACTCGCGAGAGAGTTTTTGTTGCTTGTATTTTTGGGCGGGCTACGAAGCAGTTATCCGTTAGCAAGACAGCCTAGATAACATCACATGACAGAAGAACATACCGTCGCATCCTCCCACGTCTGCAGCTTCTTGACGCCCTCGCCCACCTCCTTGAACAGGTCCCGCGACTCCTCAATGTACTCGTGCACCCGCTCCCGCGCGCGCGGGGTGTCGCGGCGGGTCCCGAGGTGGCCGACCTGCACGTTCAGGCGCTGGTTGTTGCTGTTGAGCTTGAACAGCTTGTCGGTAAGGTCATCCGCCAGGCGCTGGAACTCGGGGTCGTCGGTGTAGCTGGGGGTGCCGCCGCGGCGTCGCCCCGCCTCGAGCGAGGAGAGTTGGTCGAACGACATGGCGGGTGATTGGGGATTGCAATGATTGGGATTGTCGCAAATGCAGTAGCGAGTGATATGGACGGGCGGCTGTGCGAGCGTCCGGTGATGTTGATGCGATGGATGGGATGTCGCCTTGATCGGTGGGTGTTGCGAGGCAGGTTGGTGTTGGCGGCGGCTGTGGATGACAGGACGAACGAACAAGATCAAGCGGACGGACCCCTGTCGGTGGCTGGCTGTCGCAGCTCGACTGACTTGAAGGGCTCCACACCTACGTAATGGGCCGCTTCACCAATCAGGCAGAACCCTGTGGAGCACGGTCAGTTCGCGTTCTCGTTTCCGTGCAACTGAGTGGTGGGCTGCTGCTGCAGAGACAGCTTCCGCTTTTTTATTTACAAACTGGAGCTTGCTCCCTCCCTCCCCTTAAAGTATCACAGCACCACCACACACCAAGGGAGCAGCGGCCCCTCGGCGACGCAAAGCACCATGGCCGCCACTACAGTCCGGCGGTCGCCATACAAGGATTTCCTGCAGCCCGCCCTGCAGAGGCGCTTTGCGACAGCGAGCTTGTTTGTGCTGGCCATCGCATACGCCCAGGCACTGCTGCTCGCGAACTGGAGCTCCTGTACGTTCATCCTTTCTTTTCAAGACTCCAGATGGCGTGGCTAACGGTTGAGGAGTGCTCTGGTCCTGGTTTCCCCTCGGCCCCACCGGCATCCGCGCCGTCTTCTTCTTCTTCTGCGCCATCTCCATCATCATCCTCCGCATCGCCCAGTACCACCCTGGCCTGCGCACCTCCGACTCGGGCGTCCACACCTTCTTCGCCTATGCCCCGAAGTTTCAGACCCTCGAGACCCTCTTTACATACGTCACCTCGGCCTACTTCTTCAGCCAGATCTACCTCTGGTCGCTGCCCGAGGACACAGGCCTGTCATGGATCACATATTACACGGTTGACCGCGCGAGGCTGAACGAGAAGCCCATCTTCCTTACAACCCACCTAGTCCTGCTCGGAGCCTACCAAGCTTTCTTGCATCTCTTCAAGGATCTGGACCGCCTGTGTCTCGGCGCCGCGAAGCCGCAGAATGGGGAGAAGAAGGCTGACGACGGGGACGCCTCGCTGCAATGGTTGCGATTCAGGGCCCAACTCCCAGCCATGCTCATCTCTACGGTCAACCAGTCCCTGTTTGGTCTCGTTATCTCGGTTGTCATCTACCCCATTTTCCTCCGCGGCACCATCTGGAGGACTATGTTGATGTTCCTGCGGCCCATTTACAACCTGCCGAGGAGCAACATGACCCCGTCGACTCTGCCCTTTTCCTTCACCAGCATGCTCCGCTGCTGGGGCGTGAGCTTGATGATGCTGGTTGCCTGGAACGCCGCCAACACGGCCTTCTCGCTCTTCCTGGTTAAGAACCCGCTGAAGAACGGAAAGCCCCTGACGTCGGATTCCAAGGACCCGAATGGCAGCCTGCTGAACGGATTGAAGAATAAGAAGCTTTCGATCAAGGTAAGCGGTTTCCCACTTGCTTAATACACACCCTGCTGACAGTATCAGTGCTTCGCCATGTGGGAACTGGCCTTCATTGCCCGCGACTTCCCCGGCCGCCGCAAGGCCATCTACGAGGACATCGACCGCAAAGACGGGCCGATGTGGTCACAAGTCTACAAGCTCTGCCTCGACACCCTTAAGAGCCTAGAAACAAATATCGACCACTACCTCGCCCCTCCTACCCCCTCCCCCGCAGCCACTACCACCACCGAACCCGCCCCCTCCCAGAAAACCCGTACCACCAGCCCCCCCCCCGACCAACCCATCTTCCAACCCCTCCCGCAAAAACAAGGCCTCCGCAACCAAGTCGAAAAGGCCTTCAACCAAACCGCCCTTGCCCCCGGCCAAGCCTCGCAGCTCTCCCCCGCCGCTAAGAAGGCCGT
Source organism: Chloridium humicola (assembly GCA_027569505.1). Lineage (NCBI taxonomy): Eukaryota > Fungi > Ascomycota > Sordariomycetes > Chaetosphaeriales > Chaetosphaeriaceae > Chloridium > Chloridium humicola. The sequence goes on along the minus strand of JAPDFF010000068.1, from coordinate 52,345 downwards.
CGAGTCCGCCAAGCACCAGCTTATCAAAATCCAAAAAGAAGCCACCGGCACCGACGACACCCAAGGGCTAATCAAGGACCTCGCCCTCAAGGTCCTGAACACCACCCTCGGCTGGCCCTTCCGCCGCCACTACCGCCGCCGTCTCGCGCGCGCCGTGCTCGGCGAACCGTATGGCGAGCCCAGTCTGTATGTCAACGCCGCGTGGGCGGTGGGCGGGTTGGCGGTGCACAGTCTGCGCGAGGACAAGTATGGGAATGTGCAGCGGGATGTGGCCGGGTTGGTGAGGAGTTTGACGGGGTTGGTGGGGAAACTGGAGGGGTTTAAGGGGGGGTTGAAGACGGATTGGACGGATGTGGAGGGGAGGAGGGAGTGTCCCGAGGTGGAGGAGGTGGCGGAGGCGGTGAAGGGGGCGTTGGCGGGGTTGGTTGAGGCATTTGGGCCGTATGCGAGGGATTTGAGGCTGAGTTTGGCGGATGTGAGGTTGGCGAGGGAGGCGGCGGGGGTGGTGGCGCCGGAGGGGGAGGTGGCGGAGGTTGGGAGGGGGTTTAGGTAGGGGAGGGGGTGTAGAGTAGAGGTGGGGAGTTGTATGGTAGGAATAAAATGTTATGATATGTAACGAATTGGTTGTGATATCTTCACCTTGCCTGCTGGGTTGGAGTTCTCACTAACACTCCTCGTTGCTGTAACATGCAATTCGGCGATGAGCTGAGAATTGTCAGCTAACTCAACTCAATGCCTGACAAAAAATTCCAATTACGAGCCCTTTGGCCGCCAGATTCCTTCCTCATATTTATTACTCCCTGTTCTATTCGTAGACTGAACACTGCTCACAATTGCCCGTTGCCCCTGGGCGGTGGAGAGCGGCAGATCAGGCAGGGGAATTGACCGAACTCGAAGGTTTGGCCGAGTGGTCGAAGGCGCCAGGTAGTGGACGCGATACGGTACCTTACCTGTAAGATACCTTAAGAGGGTAAAGTGGACCTGGGTGTGGTGCTTGGGTGAGGTTGGCATCCAAGCTCCGTGCCACTGTTCCCTTTTCCAGTCCACATGCACGTCACACATGTCGCGCGACGGCATGTCTCATAGACGCAGCAGACCCTCGATCTTCATGTCGACTTGACTCGTCCGCAGCCATGACCGGCGCCCACTTGGGACTGCCTTGCGCCGCATGTCCTGAGCTCAGCACTTTGCCAATATCAAGATTCAGGGGACGGAGGAGCCCTCGATAAACAAAATCAAGCCACAGCCAGTCCGCCATGTCGGCCGCCTCGCTGCTCTTCATCATCGTCTACAACTTCCTCTACTACTTCCTCTACCTCGTCCTCTTTGGCTTCCTCGTCGTCACCCCGATCGACCTCATCTACCAAGCCGCAACGGTCCGCCGCAACTACGACATCCTCGTCATCCTCGTTGTCCACGTTGCGACCATCCTCATCGTCGCATTCATCTACGCCAGCCGCCTCTACATCAATCGCTCGGTCCTCGCGTCGATACCGAAGTCATGGGTTCCCATCGAGAAGGGCGATGTCCCGCGCGACGTGCGCCAGATGATTCTTGAGAGCCTGGGCAGGAGCGCCGCCATTGCGTACGAGGCCAGGCCGCGCGTGCCGCTTGTGGTGCTGGCGCAAGAGCCGCCGGCGGCGGGTGGTGGAGGAATGAGGCAGGGGTCGGCCAACTCGGGCGGGCAGCAGTTGTCGCTGTCGAGGACTAAGAAAAGCGCCGTGTCAGACGAGGCCGTGGCCGTGGAGATCGCACCACAAAGACCAGTATGGGGCGACATAGAACACCCCGGCTGGGCATCACCGACCTCCCCCGACCTACCCAACCTGCAGTACGACACAGTAGTCTCCGAGCTCCCAAACCTTATTGAGGCAAAGGCTATCACCCTTGCCCCTCTGGACCCAGAATCCCACACCGAACCACCGGCACTCGACCCCGACGCAGTCTCCCTCCTCCAGCGCCCCCCCTTCATGGGCATCCGCGAGTACCTCACCCACCTCACCGACCTCGCCGTCCTCGCACCCCTCCCCACAACAACCGACTTCCTCGCCCAATATGAATCCGCCCGCTTCTCCCTCCGCCCCCTAACAAACGACCAATTCCGCAGCCTCATGCACCTTTTCGCCTCGATCCTCCGCAACATGCATCCCCTCAACCCATCCACACTCTCCCACCACTACGACGATACCAACAGCAGTAGCAACTCATCCTTCTCTCACCCGCCCCCCTCAGCCTCAGAAAGCGACATCGACAACGACGCCCCCCTCGGAACAACCAGCTCGTCAAGCATCGGCGGCGCTAGCAGTAGCCGTGGCCTCGACGTCTCAACACCACCACACCCTCACCACAACAACAACCGCGGCGGTCTGGAACGTAGAGATAGCTCAAGCACGGCGAGCTCGACGCCCCGGTGGCGGAGGCCGGGGATGGGTGCAAGGTATTCGTCGTGGCAGTTTCGGACGGCGCCGACTACGCCGAGGAGTAGACATACCGTTCTCTCGAGGGCGGAGAGCGCGGGGAGTGGGCAGACGTCGAGTAGTGCGAGTGCGAGTGTGAGATCGGGTGAGAGTGGTGGGAGTGGGAGCAGCGGAGGCAGCGGGAGGAGCGGGTCGGTGGCCGGGTCGGTGGCCGGGTCGGTGGTTATTAGGTTGACTAGGGAGGGGGAAGGGATGGGGTTGCCTTATGTGTTGACTTATGAGGGGGGTGGTTGAAGTTGTGTCCCTGGTTATCTGATGGAGCGAGATTTCGCAAGAACCAAAAAGGAGAGTGGTGGGACGGGGAACGGATCACGTCTACATTATAATGCTAATGTTGTTTCTACCACTCTGTCAGGAGAGTGAGCGTCACCTGGGTTTCCGCTGGCTACGAATCTTCGACTAAGATCGGATGGTGGCTGTTTCCGAGGTGTGGTATCACGGCTGCACATCTCTTTTATGAGCTTCGCCATGGCATTGATGAGATCCGGTGCGCTCTGGACCCATCGATCGGGGAGGTTTCTCATGGCTCCGTTTGGAGATGCATTTTGATGGGATGTGCAGTGATCTGCAGCATGATCGGATGAACTGCTGCAGGCATTTTGAAGCTGCAGGGTGACATCATCGGTTCTTGGGGCTACCGTGTGCCGTTCATCCCAAGGGTCAACGTCTCAGGGCAACCCCGGGCACCTTTGCCCTAGATGAGTCTCACCTTCACCTTGCCTTGCCCCGACCAATACAAAACCGACTCGAGCTTCATTCCCCTCACCGACGACGCGGCGGAGCCGAGCCAACATTTGAACCAAGCAGCCTCGTCGACACTGAACTCCTGATATATCACAACACTTAGCAGGTTGAGGCGACTTTCCAGGCTGTACAATCCTCGTCTGGCCGCTCTTCTCGAAGTTCATTGTTCGCCTCGAGAGGCAACACTTCCACCGCAGGACGCCTGTGTTCCTTCACACGAGCCTCGATTCGGTGCTTCGTCACATCGGCACTACTGGGCACCCGCTCGGCCTCGTACTGGCACACGAAGAAAACGGGCAACCCAGTCTTCCTTCTCGAAGTCTTATAACAACCTCCATCCCTCCTCAAGCTGATTCTGACTTCCAATTTCACTTCAAAAACCACCCAACATGCCCCTCTACCGCTCCGACTACGACTCAGACTCCTCAACCTACTTCCCCCGCCGCCGCTCCCCCATCCGGCGCCGCTCTCCCACGCCCGGCCCGCCCCGCATCCGGGACCTCTCCCCAGGCCCCAACACCCACCACGCCCGCTTCCAGCTCGAGCCGGACATGCCCATTTTCCCAACAGCAGTCGCCTCCGGCGCCAACGGTCCCGGTCCCACGCGAGACAGCAGCAACCGCCGTCCGCGCTCCGAAGTTGATCCCTCCACGGAAACCCTCACCACCACAACCACCACCACCACCACAAGCAGCACCCCCTCCGACATGACCCGCTCCACAATCCTCGCCCAACAAAACCGCGACCGCGACCGCGCCAGCGAAACCACCCGCTACCCCCGGCACCGCCGGCGGCGGGACTCGTTCTCCTCCTCCAGCAGCCGATCTCCCTCTCGCTCCCGCTCCCGCCCCCGGCCAAGGCTCAGACCCGGCGATTTAGATGATGTCTACTACAGACAGCACCACCCCAATCACCCCCAACCCAACCCTCACAAACCCTCCACCTCCTCATCAAAATCAACCTCCAAATCACCCCTCGACAAAGCCCGCGCCCTAGTCTCCAACACCTTCACCCCCTCCACGTCTGGGCTCGGCGTGGGTGTGCTGGGGGCAATTGTGGGTGGGTTGGCGGCGAGTGAGGCTGTGGCGCATCATAAGTCTTCGTCCTCTCCTTCCAGGTTGGGGAAATATGATGGGTATGGGCGGGATGGGTATGGGGGTGCTGGGGGGTACTATGATAGGGACAGGGAGCGGGAAAGGGGGAGAGAAAGGGAGAAGGAAAAGCAAGCGTTATTGCTTTCGACAGTTGTGGGCGCGGCGGTGGGTGGGTTGGGGGCGAATGCAATTGAGAGGAGGATGGAGAAGGGGGATAAGTCAAGGGGGGAGGGGAAGGGGGGTTCTGGGAGGTACAGAGATACGGAGTGGGATGACAGGGAGAGGGAGGGTGGGAGGTATAGGCATGAGAGGGGACGGAGGTATTGATGGTAGGGGTGAAAAGTGTTGTGCGTATGATGGGCGGGCGGGGATCTAGGCGTTCATAATGGGGCATTTGGTTGGGTTGGATTGTGCAGATAATGTTGTAATGATCACGTAGCGGAGGGCCTTGGGGTACTTGAAACAGGACAGGCAGTTAGAAAAATGGACAGAAGACAAATATATGGCAGCGTTTGTTACATCTGATACTTCCATGCTTACATCAGAGTGTCTCAGCTCTACCTTGATGTTGCGTGGGCTCATGCTATCCATTTGACTGCCCATTCTTCTACAGCTCACAACGAGGCTATGAAAGATTCTCATCATTCTGTATCTGGACCAAGTTCTGCCTCAGATCATTACGTAGTCGTACAGAAATAAAACCCAACACATCCCGCCCCTAACCATAGCCAGCCTCCCTTCTTTGCGCCAGAATCCCTTTCCCCTACTGTGGCCCCATAAAACAGCCATCTACCTCCCTGACCCCAGACATCGAAATACCGGACGCCAAACTGAGAAAGAGATATTAAACGAGAAATGTGATCCCGGCCGAGAGCGACCCAGAGGATTGAGATCCCTCATGGTTGAGGAACCAGAAGGCCAGAACTACTAGCTCCTGTAACACTCAAACAGATTCTACTCAAACACGCCGCAATACCAAGACCTCGAGCGCCTGCTTAGGCCTACTCGCCCTGCGACTCATACCCCGCCGGATCCATCTGACCAGCACCATGCGACTTGCTGCGCCGAAGCTGGCCATTCGCAGCGGCAGCGGTCCCCCACCAGTCATCGCTGCCCTGTCTCGTCGGGCTCCTGTTGTTGCGCATGGGCGAGCCAATGGTCGCGGCCGCCACCGGCCCCGAGGCAGAAGCCGTGACCATGCCCGGCTTGTCCTGCCTTCCCTGCAGCCGCTCTCTCTCAATCGCCGCCTTGAAGAAAGCAATGATCTCGGCCAACTTAATCTGCTGATCCTCCGGGCAGCCGAGGATGTTGAACAGGCTCTGCGAGTCCAGAAGCTGCTTCGCGATGACGGTGTCGGGCTGGCAGAAAGTCCGGATCCGCAGCACGCGCGTGTTGGCTTTCATGGTATCGATGATGCCCAGAATGGCCGTGGTGGCGGCGATGCGCGAGTAGAACCTGAAATCGTTGACGTGCAGACGGATGAGGTCGAGCTGCGTCTCGAGGTCGTAGCGGAAGCCGACAACTTTGGGGCGGCCCTTGCGCTGCCAGTCCTCGGCGACCTTCTTGAGGCGGTCGGCCTCCAGGCGGCCGGCGTTGAACTGCGCTGTGATGTAGTCGTTGAGCGCGGTGGCGACGGTGAACTCGAGTTCGCAGTAGAGGAGGCTCTGCTCGCGCGGGGACAGCGAGATGGCGAGCTGGCGAGAGGTCGGGCGGGACTTGTCAGATTCGCGCGACTTGCGCTGGGCCCGATTGTCCTGGTTGGACTCAATCTAAAGCATTGTTAGTGGTTGTTATAAAAGCGTCATGGGTGCTACTAACCATCCCCTTCGCCTTCTTGACGAGGTTTCCGAGAAAGCCGCCAGCCCGAGTCGGGGAAGTAGTCGGCTCGGGAGGCTTCGACGTGTTCTCAAGCCAACCGCCCTCTCCGATCAAAGTCTTGGAGGCCTTCCTAACGGTCGGGGCGCCTTTGGGAAGGAAGGGTGCCAGAGGGGTGTACGCCAACTCCGCTCCACTGGACGCCTCATCAGAGGCACCGCGTTGCTCGAGTTCCACGGATGCCTGGTCCGAGCCGCGCGCAGCGTTCTGCGACTCAGCATAATCCTGAAGGATGCTGGCATGCTTGGGTTCGGTAGACTTGTGGACCCGCAGAGGGCTGATGCAGGAAGGATATCGCTTCCTAGTCGAATCCTGAGAATAGTACGAAGAGGAGTCGTCTGTCGTAGCGTACTGATCAGACCGGCGAACAGGAGATGGAGCCCGCTCGGGAGGGTTATGGACAACAAGCACGGGCTGCTTCCCGTCCCGGTAGGCAGCCACCTTCGCATGGGCTCGAGCAATCTCTGTATCGATCGGGGGAGGGGGACGTTTGGCTCCACGTTCGGTAGAGCGAGACGGTGTACCGTGGGCATTCGTGGTGTTGCGTGCGAGCGGAGCCTCTCGAGCCTTATTGGGAGACCCGGAGATGGTGAGAGCTTTGAAGGCTAGAGTGCGCTGGTTTTCGGGAGTTCGGCCATAGTTGGACTTGACTGGAGAACGGGATCGGGCGCGAGAAGGAGTCTTGGTCCCCTGGGAGACCTTGTCTGGCGACCGAGATCGCGTGCTAGGCACCGTATTCTCCTTGTAGGTTTTCTTGGGCAGCTCGGCAGGTTGGTCAGCACGTCTGGCTCTGCCTCGACCGAGCGACTCATCTCCATCCTCCGAGGACAGCCTAAGGAATGTTAGCTGACGATCCATTGGGGGCGCAAGAAAATACTTACACGGCAGTCAGTCTGTCCATCTGCGATTCGGTCAAGCTAAGCTGCAAATAAACACCTTGGGAGCCTTGGTCGCGGCGGACAGGCGACGGCGAGCGCTCGAGGGTGACGAAGTTGCCCCGAATTGCGGAATCCTTTGGAGCTTGATGGCGCTCCCGACAAGATTTGGCCATGTCGGTGGAATCTGAGGAGTGTTTGTTTTCGATGGGCTGGCGCAAGCCTAGTCAGAGATATGCGGGAAGGAATGGTCGGCGGGGAGGATAATGGAACTTACAGCAAGAGGAGGGGTGTGCTCGGCAACAGCAGTGGCCTCTGAAGAAATATTGTCGACCCAGTAGGCTGTGCGAGTTGCGAGATATTCCTTGTCTACAGCAGTGAAAATGTTAGGAGCCATGGTGGAATGAGTTGTGGAAGAAGGGAGCGACTTGCCAGGACCGCGCGGGTTTGTGTTGCTGCTTAAGGCTTGAGGTGCCTTGAAGTCCGTGACTGTGACTTTAATCCAGTTAGCAGGCCATTCATCCAAGTGGCTATTGAGCAAAACATGAACAGAACTGCAGAACGCAAAATCACACAACAATACTTACGGCTCTCGCCAATAGAACTATCCCTTGACAGGGACTCGAGAAGGAATGGGCCAACGTTGCTGGGACACCCACCGCTCATTTTGTCCCCTGATTGTCTGGCCAGTGGTCGAGCAAACATATTTCCCGGGAGCAAGAGTCTGCTCGCTGTGAGAAGGTCGGTGACTCGAGAAATCCCCTGGCCTGTTCCGTCCCAGCTGACCTGAACACAATGCGAGATCGCGTCGAGTGCCCACAGTACCGCTCGTGGGCACACTTGGGGTCCGCAAAACCAGACCAGTTGTTCTCGTCTTCCAGAGACAAAACCAAGGGTCAGTGTTGCGCCTCTGTGTACCAGCAGTGACTGCACCTTCCAGCTCCATCTTGGCTGAGGGTCGAAAACAAAACAAAACAAAATAAAATAAAACAAAACAAAACAAAACAAAACAAGCGTTGGAAAGATAGAGCAAAAAGAAGATTCTTACCCCGGGTTCCTTCACAGGGTGCCATGCCCTGACCGGTAAGTTCTTCCTTGACTGTCTGCTGTTGGTCGACCTGTGACGTTGAGTGGCTCTTCACCATCACCACCTTTGGTCGAACATATGACAAGACCAGCTGTCTCGCTTGGCAGATCCCATAGACAACGGGTTCATTGCCAGACTTGGTGCTGTCGATCCTGCTCGCTGTATCTTCAATGTCTTCGGTCGCTCCAATGATATCCGTCGCTGCTGGGTGAAGAATCGCAGCATGACTGAACTCAACAGTAGGGTAAGGCTTAATGATAGTCTCGTCGTCCAACCCGGCCTTTTTCTGGAACGAGTGAAAAGGGTAACGAGGAGTTGCTTTGGCGCAATTGAGACCGGTAGTAGCTCGCAGCACGGGGGTTCTCGTGGCAACGAACCCAGAGATCCGGGCCTGAGAAAGATGGGATCGCGGGATGTCCTACACCCGGTCCCGGTCTTTCTCGTCCCCCTGGAGCCGCTCGTTGTCCATGTCCGGGCGCATATCGTTGGATTTGTCGTTGAGTACTGCAGAGCAGCTGTCAATTTCTGGAGGAGTCATTTTGGTTGTTGTTTGGGAAAGGCGGCAGTGACTCCAGCAGGCAAGCAGGCACATGTCATCGCAGAGGCAAAGGTCGATTTCCCGCTTCTTTCACCAGGAACAAAAGTGGTCCCAGAAAAAAAACACCAGCAAAGGTTTCCAGGCTGCAACAAATTGCCGTGCCTGACTCCTCGCTGGCGCCGACCCAAAAGAGAAGGAACGACTTCCCGTCCCCTCCCAGCCCATCTCAACCCTGACCGTCGTCCACAGTCAGAATTTTCTACCCAAAGGGCAGTCAGTTTTCAGCTGACGCAAATTCAAGGCTGTTGTTTCTCGCAACAGCAACGACGAAATACGGCCAACGATGAAATGCGGCGTCAAACGCACCGAGCCAAAAACCAACACACCTTCAACCTCGAGTCCAGCTGTGGATGACTCTCAGAATAGATTCCCTATCGACCACACCCGTCTTGAGGCCGGCAGGGTCAGTCAACATTAACTCTCGCTGCCGCGGTGCCCAGAGAGATATATTTGCGACAGTGTTGGTGCGTATTGGCCGCGTCGTCTTGCCGCCGTTGTCATGTGGTTGCTTGGGTAGGATTTTAAGTCGACCCCAGCTCGTGGATTTCAAAGGGCGATGGTCGATGGTTCGAAGAAGACACAACGGCAGGATCATGGCTGACCGTCGTCACCGCAGCCGCCCGACCATCAACCGCGGTATCTTTAAGATCTACCCAACTCGCAATCTCACGCGTCCATGAGCCGGACTGGCAAGTTCCACGAAAAGGCCGAATCCTCGATCCCACTTGATATTTCCCCATGATACGAGGCTGCTTGGGACCACCCCTCAGCGAGCCCTAGGCCGCACCGAATCGAAAAGCAAGCATCGAAGGCCGATGCTGTCGACACCGCTTCCGTCCTTGGTGAGATTGGACAAAGCAGCAGAGCAGGACTGGGTGGCCCTCGGGAGATGGCGGCAGAGCACAGCGGGAATCGAGCCGCCTGTCGTTGACATCGCGGCTGAGACCCCTAGCCAGGTTCGGGCGCCGGCCGCGGTTTATGCTGGCGATCGTTGACGGACCCTGCGGCTCCTGGCACCCCTTCACCCCGCGGCTGGCGGAGACGGCTGCGCTACGGCGGGATGGCAGGGCGACGGCAGCCGGTTCCGGCTCCGGCCCAATGACAGCCCGCAGCCGCTGGACGGTTCCGGGGTGAGACATCTGCTGGGGACTCGGGAGTGTCTGAGTTGCCATGTGGAGTTCCATGTGTCACTAAAACCGCGCTAACCCGCTTTTCGTTCCCGAGAGCCCAGCCGTGGCAACCCCACAGCGGCCCCGCAACTCACTCCCGTGTTTAAGTCCCGATCATCCCCCTCACTGCCTCGTCCCAGCCAAACCCCAGAGCGAGGCGCGGAAAGAAACTGGATTGGCGGCGTCTCAGCGCGGCCAGTTGCCCGAGACCATGCCCACAAACGCTCCAGCAGTCCGCAAGGACAAAGTGTCTGACCCCGCCTGCCCGCCCTGCTCTTGAGTCCAGCCGTCCACCTTGCCGGGACACACATGACTGATTCTGACCCCAGTGACGCTGCTCTTCGCCCTCGCCGTCTCCTTCGCTCCGAGCAAGACCCTGGCTGCAGGATCTTCCCGAACCTCTTGCCGCGATTCGGGGTCGTGCCATCCAACCTTGTCTCCGCAAGCACGCGATGTGATTGCTCGGCCTTTGCAGGTCCTCGCTGTATTGCTGGCCCGGCTTTCGGTTCTCACACCCGGATCCTGGTAGCAAAGAGCCGCAGGTGCTCAAATATACTGCTGAACCCTCCCGAATGGTCCTTTTGAGACGTCAATCCTCCTCCACAGACCATACACACTTTGCTCTTTCCCTTTGATACCCAGGTCTCTTGCTGCTTTCTTTCGTTTCTACTCTTGGTCCACACATCCAGATACCCGGGAAACAATGTCTACACCCGTTGACAGACATCCAAGCCCCAGCCACTATGACATCGGTAAGCTTGCTGGCTAGACTCGATTGTGATCTGGAGCCCTAACAACATTGTCAGTCATTGTCGGCGCCGGCCCTGTTGGCCTGATGCTTTCCACCTGCTTGGCTAGATGGGGTTACAAGATCAAGCACATCGACAACCGGGCAGAGCCAACACCGACGGGACGGGCCGACGGTATCCAGCCCCGCTCGCTCGACCTGCTCCGGAACATGGGGTTGAAGTCGGCCATCATGGCTCACAAGCCTGCCCGCGTCTACGAGGTTGCCTTCTGGGATCCTCCTACCGACGGCAACAAGGGCATCGTCCGGACCGGCACTTGGGCCAGCTGCCCCAGCTTCATTGACGCCAGATACCCCTTCACCACCCTTCTTCACCAGGGTCTGATCGAGCGCGTCTTCATTGGTGATTTGGAGAAGAACAATGTCACGATCCAGCGGCCATGGACCATCAAGGGTTTCACCTCCAACGAGGAGGAGAACCCCGAGTACCCTGTCACTGTTGACCTTGAGCATGTTGATGGAACCGCCAAGGAGACCGTCAAGGCGAAGTATCTGTTCGGTGGCGAGGGTGCGCGGTCGTTTATCCGGGAACAGCTGAAGATCGGGATCAAGCACAAGGACCCCATTGCCTACGTTTGGGGTGTCATGGACGGTGTTGTCAAGACGGACTTCCCCGATATCAAGGTGATTCAACCGCTGAGAAACAAGCGGCAGCCCCTGAGTGCTAATATCGCGTCAGATGAAATGCACGATTCACTCAGAGCACGGTTCCATCATGGTTATCCCCCGCGAGAACAACATGGTCCGGCTCTACATCCAAATCGCCTCTTCCACAGACCCAGACTTCAACCCGCGCAAGACGGCCACTGCTGAGGAGGTTCAGGCTTCTGCCAAGCGGATTCTGCAGCCCTACTCGATCGAGTGGGAGCGCGTTGAATGGTACTCCGTGTACCCCATCGGCCAGGGTATCTCTGACAAGTACACTCTGGACCACCGGGTGTTCCTCGGTGGCGATGCCTGCCACACTCACAGCGTAAGTCATTCTGGCATCATGGACTGAGCCCGAGCTGATCACTTGGACAGCCCAAGGCCGGCCAGGGCATGAACACTGCCTTCCTGGACGCCCTTAACCTAGCCTGGAAAATCCACGCCGTCGAAGGCGGCTTCGCGAACCGCAGCCTCCTCAAGACGTACGAGCCCGAGCGCAAGGATGTCGCCGAAACCCTCCTCGCCTTCGACAACAAATACGCAAAACTCTTCTCGCAGCGCCCCTCCAACGAAGTCGCCTCCCAAGCCGCCAACACCACCGCCCACTGCGACAACGCCTTCATCAAGACCTTCAAAGAATCCTGCGAGTTCACCAGCGGCTACGGCGTCTTCTACAAGCCCAACGCCCTCAACTGGTCGCCCTCCCACCCGGCCCAATCCCCTACCATCCTCCCCCCCACCACCACCAAAACCACCGCCCACCTCACCCCCGGCCGCCTCCTCACCAACGCGGACGTCACCCGCGTCGTCGACGCCAACGTAGTCCACCTCGAGCAAGAAATCCCCCTCAACGGCTCCTTCCGCCTCTTCATCTTCGCCGGCAACCCATCCCTCACCTCCCGCGCGCTCCACGATCTCGCCGCCGGCATGGCCCGCAAAACCTCCTTCTACGCCGCTTACGCCCGCCCCGACATCGCCTCGGTCAGCCACCACGAGCGGCACAACCCGCACTCGCGCTTCTTCACCGTCTGCACCATCCTCGCGGCGCCCCGCGCGAATATTGAGATCGCGAGGGATCTGCCGCCGTTGTTGGCGCGGTACAGGGATCATGTGTATGCTGATGATCGGTGGGATCGGAGGGTGCCGGAGGCGAGGGCGGGGGCGCATGCGAAGATGGGGCTGGATGAGGAGAGGGGTGGGGTGGTGGTTGTGAGGCCGGATGGGTATGTGGGGGTTGTGGTGAGGTTGGAGGAGGGGGGTGGGACGGTGGCAGCGTTGGATGAGTATTTTGGGGCGTTTTGTGGGAAGAAGTTGGGGGGTGGGCAGGCGCAGCTTTGAAAGGGGGGATGGGAGGGCTGCGCGGGGGGAGTTGATGGCTGTTTCGTGAGTGTAGAGCATTGAGTAGGCAGCTTGAAAAGGGGTGATTGGGGGTGGAAAGGTGGGGGGGACGGGGGGGAGACGGATGAGATTGCCTTGGAAGATTTCGAGTTGTATATACGTCACTGGCTCAGGTCAAGTACATGGATTACTATTTTATGTTAATGCTTTCGTTCAAATCTCGCCGATACCTTTATTTTTTCTGTTCACTCTGTCTCTTATTAGTAATTGAGTCGCTGACCGTGTTCAAGTAACGCTCGTGGTACTGCAAATGGCTGAGATGGTCGATACTGTCTGTTTTTTTCTTTCTTTTCAAAAGTCAATGAAAGATATGAGATAGTATTACAGAAGACTGAGGTTGTAAGAGTTGGCGAGGTCAGTGGTGTTGCCATTGTGATGTTTGTGTCAAGTCAGTGGCCAATTTTTGTGGAAAATCTGTTGGTTGAGCGCCTCGCTGCGTATTTTGTGACTTTTCTTAACCATCACTCTTTTGTACCACTCGAGGCTTCAGGCCATCATCCTTTCTTGGTTGGTTCCGATGGTTTGTTATATCTTGCATTACATTTACTTCTAAACTCGTATAGAGATATCTCATATCCAGACAAGCTGTTCACAAAGCAACAGGACGACGATCCAAGATACAAAAGTTCATATCCAAAAACGTATGCACAAAACGCTCGACAAATCTATCCATATCCCGCTGCCATGCAATGCACCCATCTACTCGACCTCCCCCAAACCTGTCAACCCGCCCGCCAGCCCATGCATCCTCCTCCCGAGCAAGTCATCCGTGCTAGCCAGCTTGACAAGCGTCTTATCATCATCATCCTTCGCCCTGCTAACCCGTCTGACACTCTTCTTCCTATTTCGTCGAGCACCAGGACTTCCACGGCCTGCCTTGCCATCGCCGCTGGCATCATCACTGCTGCTGCTACTGCTGCCACTCCCTTCCTTTCCACTCCCCCGCTCCCTCTTACCCTTCCCCTTCACCTCCTTGCCCTTCCCGCTCTCTTCCCCAACAGCAGCAGCAGCACTCCCCTCCCCACCCTCCTCCTCAGCAAACTTAGCCCTTATCTTCGTCATGCTCATCATCTCCAGCCCATGATCCTCCTCCCCACTACTCTCCGTCCCAACACCCCCAGCACCACCACCAACCGCCCTCCCCTTCCCATTCCCACCCCCACCCCCACTCACCCCCGCCCTCTCCCTCCTCTCCGCCTCCCTAAACGCCCCCATCACCCACCCCGCCGCCCTCGAAATATGCCCCCACGCCGGAGGATAAATACTCGGAAACTGCACAAACCCATGACTGATCCCCGGAATCAACACCACCTCCGCAACCGCCTTCTCATCCCACCCCTCCCCACAGCTCCGCACATCACTATCCCTGTACTCAAACCTCCTCCCCCCGCTGGCTAACTGCGCAGCCTTCACCCTCCGCAACCTCCCCGCAAAAACAACCGTGTCATCCACGAGCGGGTCCCGCTCGCCGGTGAGGAAGTACGTTTTGGGGAATTTTGAGAGTAACACGTCGGGCGCGAGGATGGGGGACAGGAGGTAGTCTTGGGAGAAATCCGGGCGGTTGTGCGGGCCGACGTACAGGATAATCATGCCGCGCATCATTTCGGGGGTGAGCACGCGGTCGTTGAAGTAGGAGATCATGGAGGAGGTGGCGAGGCGGGTGCGCATGGGTTCGGGGTGGTGGGAGGCGGCGGGGTGGGGGACAGGGGTGGGGGTGGTGGGGGTGGTGGTGGAAGAGGAGGGGACAGTGGTGGTGAGGACGGGGGAGGGAGGGGCTTGGTGCACGTTGCTGTAGGTTGTTGGACCGGAGTGGGCGTATTCCGGGGCGGGGCTGCGGACGTGCGCAGCGGCGGCGGTGGTGGTTTCTTGCTCGCTGGTGCCTTCGCCGGTGGGTTGGGGAGGAGGGGAGCTGTCGTCTTCATCGTCGGACTGGTGCGGGGTGTTGGCGAGGCGGTTATACTGCGACGTCTTACGCTCGATGATGGGCTTGTTAGTTCCGCGCATGCGGCGATCCTTGATCAGCGCCATTTGCTCGTCCGACATCCAGCTGCCGATGTTCATGTCAAGCGCGGGGTAGAACAGGATGAGCCCGGCTGGGACAGGGAGGTCCATCTGCCCCTGGAAGCGGCGGATGGGTGTCGAGCCGCTTTCGATGATCATCAGGGTTGTCGATGTCGCCAATGTCCCGCCCGCGCTGTCGCCCGTGATGACCACTTTAGGGATCACCTTCCCGGACATGCCGATGCACCTACCAGCGGTCTCGATCAGGGTGGTGTACACATCGTAGCACTCGTTAAGGGCATAGGGGTATGGATACTCGGGCGCCTTCTTGTAGTCCAGACTCAAAACCGGCAACCTCGTCTTTGCAGCCCAGGCGAGCAACTTGTCATCGTTGCACCTGGGATTCATGGCGACAAACCCGCCTCCGGGAATATCCAAAATCACGCGGTCGATATTTTGCATGTCCGACAGCGGCCCGTCAAAGTACAGCCACGCGGAAACAGGTTCTTTGTAGTCGCTGGCAGCAGGACGATGGATGCGGACCTGGCGAGGCGGCCATCTCGTGAAGCGCGGGCGCATGAGGTTCTGGAAGAAGCGCAAGTAGGGCGACTGGCTGCCCTTGTCCCAGCTGACGCGCATATGATCAACAGTAATATTGCCGCGCACCTTGCGCACCTTCTCGTCGGCCTGCTCGGCTGCGATCAGGTAGTACAGCGAGAAGGCGATGCTCGCCAGATCGCGCAGCCACTTCTGCCTGATCTTCATGGCGGTCCAGAAACCGGCGTCCATGGCGGTGAGCAGCCAGGTGGCGCGGAAGTAGGCGGACTCGTACATGTTTGTTAGGGGGTCGGGACTGGCGAGGCCGACGAGGGTGCTGAAGTTGCGGGCGGCATATAGGTAGATCATGGTCAGCACGACGGTCTGCCATGCCGTCAGGCGCTTAGAGAAGATGCGGGAAAGGGCGCGGAACACTGGCGGGCCATGTCGATTGCCTCTGCGCGGCTGTCAGCTGCGAACTTGCGGGTGTCTGGGATTTGTCATACCTCCCGAGATACGCAGTCCAGAAGGCCACCACGGCGAGAACCTGGAGGCGGCGCGACTTCATAGACGGCCGCCCCAGCAGATGGTCGATCATGTTGACGGTAGTCTTCTGGAGAGGAGTCTTCCACAGCCCTAACGGCGATGTACACAGAGTTCGGCCGGCGGTCTCGGTGCTTTGTTGTGTGGCATGGACTCAACTAAACGGCTGTGGAGGGTCGGGCGATTAAGAGACGGTGTTGATGGGTCCAGCCAACTCGAGACTCGGCGAACAAAGAAGAGCAGCGGAAGGAACAGGACCGGTTGGGAGCGACGTCGAGGCTAATCCGGCCACATGGCACAGGGTCTCGTTGTTTCCCGCCGGAACGCGATGCGACAGGGCACGAATCATGGCGTCACGGGGCGGGCATTGCTGACATGTGAAAGCTGGATCAGTGGGATGAGTGGAAGAGGACATGGAAACCCCGGTGTCTTTCATGGACAGCTCCCGTCCTTGGCAGTTGCCCCGTTGCGGGCGTGGGGTGTTGTGGGGTACCCCGCCATGCTTCTTGTCGCTGTCGGGGTCAACTCTCAGGATCACATTTTGAAGTTGCGCATTTTTCGACGAGAAATGGTGGAAGCTATTGTCAATGCTCAGCCATTGAGCTTCTGCCCACATGCTGAGCCGTCGCTTTTTGGCGGATACAAACGGATCAGACGGACCAGGCGCATTCTGTGCGTCGGAACGCAGCCAGATGCGGGGGGCGTCCACGCGACTGTCACTGTCCCAGAATGGAATGGCGCTGCTTTCCAGAAGCTTGTGATCGTGGGCTGGCTGGTCGCGACAACAACAAGAGGCTGATGATCATGGTGTGACCTGCTGGTCATTGCATGAGCGATCGCAGTCAGCGTCAGGCAAGATCTCATGTACCGAGGATTGGCATGCCGGCAGTGAGCTCGTGTCAGCTGAAACACAGCATTGATTGGGTTGACTCCAAAGGACACGTCGTGGAACCGTGATCTTGGGGAAAGATGAGGTTGACTTCCGTTCTACGGAGTAGAATAGCAGCAATTCAACATGGGACAGCATTTCAAAAGTCGAGCAACACCACGAGGCACAAAGCATTCCCTTCTCCATGGCGCGACCGCAGCCGGGCACACAGCGAAAAGAAATCCATCTCTGGATGAAGACAGCAAAAATTACGACCGGAACGGCCCCGAAGGACAATTCATGGCGGCTAGCACCACGATGTGCAATGCAGGCTCTCCACCATACGGCAGGGTTTTCATGATCTCCCCGCAGTCAATCAAGGTAAGTATGAAGAGAAAAAAGAGAAGAAGAGGAAGAGTTGGGCCGCAGGCGAGAAATTTATAGCTGACTCAGGATGGTCTGTGCACACCTGCAATTGCACCAAAGTGGGTCCAAGACTGAGTGGGTCCTGTGCTTGCGTGGTGGTCTGTGCTTTCGTCCCTGCGCTTGGGCCTCGCAATTTCCCAGGGAGGGGGGTTCAACAGAACAACCCTGCAACTTCCTCTCCGTCTTGTGTCGATCCTCTCTGGGCACTCACATCTTCAGATGCCGAAGACCCGTCGATCCAGAGGTCTTTCACAGTCATTTGCTCATGTGGTCATTGGCTATACTTTATTATTATTAAATATGATACAAGTCAGATATCCAGAGGCCACCGCCCCCGGAACCTTTGCTCCCTGAGCTTCCAGCGCCTCAATGTTAAGACCCATCATCCATTGCGGCAGGCCAGCTTCATCGAGCGGACGCTATCGCCCCTGAAACGCGCATAACCCCCCAGAATCCTCCCGAGCTCCCTCCGGGCAACCCACACCCCACTACCGGCACTCGTATCCAACTTAGAGAGCATCACACACCTCCACCGTCGTCGAGATCGTAACAGTGGGCACCGCCGCAGTCGTCACCGACCCAGTCACCCCGAAGCACGAGCACGCCGAGAGGTACTGGGCCCCGTCGGTACAGTTGCCCGCGTACTCGGGGATGGCGGTCGGCGTGACCGTGACCGCCGGCGCCGCGGTCTCGGGCTCGACGGGGTAGTAGACCTCGGGTTCGACGGTGACCGTGACGGTGCTGTGGCAGGTGTGTTAGTCTGGGTGCGTGGTGATGGTTGGAGGTAAGGGGGGGGGGGGGCGGCGGGTTTACCTCGCGGCAGGAGTGACCGTCGTCAGGAGGAAGCTCGCGCAGAGCGTCGACCGCTCAGAGAGGGGGAGGATGCCGGGGCGGGTGCCCGTCACGGCGCGGTTGCAGTTGTTGCCCGCGCAGACACGGGGCTCCAGCACGGCGGCGGCGGCGGCGGAGATGAAGGAGAGGATGGCGGCAAACTTCATGTTGGCGGTTGGTGATAAACGACTGCTTCTGTGACTGGCTTTTGCGAACTGACGGGGACAGACGACGCAAGAAAGGGGTGGCTCTCGATGCATTGGCGACGCTGCCTGTCTTATACGTTGTCGACCCCGACCTATCTGTCCCTTGCCAGGAGCCCGAACAGTGCCATGGTTCCCCCGGCCGGCGCCGCCTCCATGCATCCGGGATACTGAACGCAACGGCGAGCCCAGAAACCCCCATGTGCCGCGTGTTTGCGTCGTTTTGGCTGAGCTAGCCGCGTGTTACCCCCGGCGAGCGAGCTAGCCCGTTTCCTCCCCAGAAAAATTCACCACGTGGAGCGGGAGGGATGCTTCAAGCGAGATCCATCCAATGGGCCGAGCCTCCTTGTCCCATCTGGGCTGATGTCAGATGCAGTAATGCACGCTGTTAGGGTTTAGGCTATCGGAAATGAGTTGCGAAACCAGACTGCTGGACCGACCTCCGGGATTCTGGACGAGCATGTTTCCCTCCAGCTTGTTTTGATGGCGGTCTGCCTCACGAGCTGCAACTCCCCGTCCGCGTCACCCTCTGGCCTACATAACATTGAGTTCTTGCAGATACATACATCCGCCTCAGGGATCAATACGACGTGTGAGATTGCTCAGCTGTATGCAACCCTCCACACGCTGGGGCTTACAGTTGCACAAGCTGCGGAATGTGGGGGCCAGAAGGAGGGGGAACAGAGAGGATTGCTTTGACCCTCTCCTTCGCTAGCTCAGCAGGCCAAGGAAATTGGCATCACGACTAAGACTCTGGGATGAAAACGAGACCGAGAGAGCCGAGTGTATCAATCTCTGCCAGACTCCCCGATCTTGCCGTCCTTCTCTTTTTGAGAAGATACCTGTAACATTGTAAACGTTCAGGGACCCAAGGCCCGGGTGATGGAGACAGCCTTTGTTCATATCACCATCAAACATTCCTGGACTCTGGGCGAGAACTCGCAACCCCTCAGATCGAACAGGGCCGGGTATCAGAGTGGATCGCATCATGGAGGTGTCGGTGACTTCCTCTCAGATGCTAGTTCCCCAGACTAGACATGGGCTCCCACCCTTGAGCAGAAGCTATTGAATCGGAGAGTTTAGCTTTGCGGAGAAGGCGGTGTTTATGAGGAGCACTAGGCACATCAACTCCGACTCAAACACCGCCAACAGCTTCCCGAGAACAGTGAGGTTGCGGACATTTATTTGCACGTTTAAGGGCCTGGCTGTGTATCTTCAGGTTGCCATCTCCAACATGTTCTCCGCCTCCCAGAAACCAGAGAGCACCAATATGGGACAGAAATAAGTAGGAAGCGGGCATGATGTTGAGAACTCCCTGACAGCCCTCAACCTCAACGGGGAGACACCGCCAACGACGAGAGGAAAGCCGTTGCCCGACACTCAATGGGGCCAGAGAATAGAAAATACCTGGTTCCCCTAAGTGAATCCATTTCCTTCAAGACCACAACAAAGCTCCAAGATCAAAGACCAAATCGGAATATCGGTGTTGTCGACATTGTCCAAGCCGAGTCTAACTCCTGGATGCGAGGTCAGTCACCGGTTCCATGAACTTTTTGTGACCACTTGCATCCCTCCCTGGTTGCGATCTCCTTGTGACCCAGACAAAAGAAGGCTGATTAAGAGAGAATATAAGCCAATATCTCCAAGCAAAGACGATCGACCAGCCAGGCATCTTCTGCGGCTGATCAAAAATGGGTATCCAAGACCATAACACCAACGCAACAACCCCCTAACCAAAACCACCATTAATCACAAAGTACCTCATAAACACAATCATCATCAATCATCAACCCCTCCGCTGCTCCCCCTCCAACCCCGCCCCCGTCTGTCCCATCTGCCCCTCCCCCCCTCCATAAAACCCATGCTGCTGCATCTGCTCCCGCACCCTCTGCTGCATCAACGACCCCATCGTCGACTCATCCGCCGCCTCATCCAGCGGCGACAGCCCCATCCCTGCCGTCCCCAGCGTCGGACTCGTCTGTCCATCCAACCCACTATCACTCCCCGCCCTCGAATGATGGTGATCACTCCTCCTCCGCGAATGCCCAAACCACCCGCTCAACCCCCTCCTCACACCCACATTCCCACCACCACCACCACCATACCCTTGTTCCGTAACAGCCGGCAACTCCGCATACCCCCCACTCGCATCCAACTCCGCCCTCCCACCCCCATTCCCATCACCACCAACAAGCGGACTATTCACCCCAACCCCACCATCACTCCCATCCGCCGACAGCTCACTCGCATTGCTCTGCTGCCTCCAATGCCCATTCCCATACCCCCCTCCATACCCACCGCCGATACTACTCCCCCTCGCCGACGAAGGCGGGTACTGCCCGTTGCTGCCGTTATTATGGAAGTTGGTTGCCGAGGACGTGTAGGAATCGGTGCTGCCCCGGAAGTGCGCTTGTTGCATGCCCCCGGGGAGGTTGTGCACGCGGGCCGGGATGTCGGAATATGCTGCGTCGCTGTCGGGGTAGGGGTTGTTGTTTCCTGGGGTGTTAGGGTGGTGCGGGGAGTAGGCGGTTGAGTCCGCGCGGGGGGGGAAGTTGTGGTGGTGTTGGAAGTAGGAGTCGGGTTGGTGTGGACCGTGGGGGGTGGGGGTTGTTGTGGAGGGGGTGGTGGTGTAGTAGGGGGCGGTTATCAGGGGGTCGTGTTGTTCCATTTGGGCGGCGGCTTGGGAGGGGGAGGGGGTTTGCTTGTCGTCGCCGAGGGAGGAGTCGTGTTTGGAGGAGTCCATGATGTGTTCGACGCGCTTGAGGCGGCGGATGATGAGGAAGGCGGCGATGACCACGACGATGAGGAGGATGACTACGCCGGCGATGATGCCGCCGATGGCGCCGCCGCTGAGGCCGCCGCTGCTGGGCTCGCCGGTGGGTGTGCTGGCGGCGACTTTGGGGACGCTGGTTGGGATGAACTTTGCGGCGATATTGTTGGTGTTGATTGGGAGGCCGGAGGGGGGGCTTGGGGTCGCGACGGTGACGGCAGTTTGGGTCAAGGTTATGGTTTCGGAGCCGGATGTTGTTGTGATCGTCTGGAGGATGGTGGTGGTCACGGGTGATGTCGAGTAGCAGGCGTTCGCGGCGCATCCCATGCCGCTCATGCAGCACCCGTAGTTGAGCGAAGACGGGCATTGGAAGTAGTTATTCGGGCACTTGATGTCGGCGTAGGCGGTGCCTTCTGGAGGGATGCATTGCTGCCCAGTTCCGCACACATAGCCGACGGGGCAGCAGCCCACTACATGT
Source organism: Chloridium humicola (assembly GCA_027569505.1). Classification (NCBI taxonomy): domain Eukaryota; kingdom Fungi; phylum Ascomycota; class Sordariomycetes; order Chaetosphaeriales; family Chaetosphaeriaceae; genus Chloridium; species Chloridium humicola. The sequence continues at coordinate 30,915 of JAPDFF010000068.1, read as the reverse complement.
CAAGTCAGTCCTTGCTCTCTCCTTCAGCGAAGCTGGGCGCAAGCCACTTACTCTCTCCGTTCACGGGCGCGCATGCGAAATACCCGGCCTTCCCACATGCTGTCGTCGGCCCGGCAGTCGTCGCATAGCACGCGTCCGTCGCGCAAGCATATCGAGACAGGCAGCAGCCGCCGCTCAGAGACTCCGGGCACGAGGTGTGCTCGGCCGGGCAGGAGCCCTCATCTCGGCGCAGCGGGTGCCCCGTAATCTGGGCCTTTGGCACCCTGTGCACATCTTTCCATTGCCTCCCCACATGCGACGCTGATGCCTCCCTCCCCAAGAGCGCGAAAAGGAGGAGGACGACGCAGGACGAGCACGACCAGATGCTGCGCATGGCGGCGTTGCTGGGCAAGCTATCGGCCCGCTTATCGTTCGTTATCTGCTACTGGCTGTTTCGATAAATTGGATGGATCAGGCTCGGACGGGAATGCGCAGAAATGCCGGCTGGCGCAAGCGAATGGGTTTGTATGTATATTGGCGCGAGTTGCCGAGCTGATTCGGTGTCGTCGGGTAGCTGCCGTCTTTCGGGGTCGAGATGTGGTTTGGAACTGTCAGATCGCACGCAAGAGGGCAGGCAGCCTCTTTTTGTTTGCTGACGGGGCTCAGCCTGCAGGGAGTGAGTGAGCTTTTCGGAATGCTCCCCAGTCGGGGTGTGGCTGTAAGCGGTCTTACACACCCGCAGGTGTCCACAGTAAGCCCAAGTCTGCCCAGCCTCAAAGTGTATGGCTCGTGAGAATAGATGGAGGCCCAACTTCTTTCCAGTTTCAATTGACTTTAAATCGTTGCTTGGAGCTTCCAGGTTGACTCGGACGGGAAATCCAGAGCGAGGACTGAGGGATCTCTCATGGAGAGCAGCGAGTCCGGACTCTGGATGTGGGGATCTCAATTATCAAAGGCAGGGGTGTGTTTGCTGGTTTGCAAGTTTGCACACCTCGCAGCATACCACACTTCGCGGCGAGACAAAGCGACGGAGGATGGAGCTGGCACGGCAGGCTTCGTGGCGCCGCCTCCAGCGAGACAGTCGAACGTTGTGCCCAGGTCAGCGAGGTGTCTATTGGCTCGTCGGCGAGGCCTTCGCCGGCACACAGCAAAAGCCGACCACCCGTCTGGCAGTTCTCAAGGGAGGAGACGGCTGAAGGCTTGGGGAAGCTGCGGAATTCTGCTTTATCCCAGACTCTCGCGGGACCGAAAGCGGGCTTCAAAGAAGGGAGGACGAGGCGACCAAAGGCCCACCCGATGGTGACATCGTCTACTTGCGGGTGACTCCCTGCAGGAAAGGAGTATCGGAGCGGGGCTCGACAGCGCGGATGGGGCGGGGCATCGGCGCGGGATTCTCTTGATGTTGAGGTGATGCATGTCAGGATCTGTGAGAGGGGAGTCCTATAAATGGCGGGGGGAAACCTAACAAGCTGTGATTGGTGGAATTCAACAACTGACAGCTGCCTACTTTTGTTGTCAGCTGGCAACCCCCGCACTCGGCACCTGACAGCATGGAAAATGCTTCCTGGTCCCTGTGAACTCCCAAAGTTCTCCAATTTTCAGGTTCCAGCTTCGAATCGCCAGCTCTGGTTGAACTCGCCGTCGACAGCGTTTGCTCAAGGCAGACATGAAACATGCAGGTGAATGCTGGAGTGCCGATACGGTAGCGCCACCTGCGATTCAAACGTCGTTCGGGCCGAAGCCGTGGCAGGGAGCCTCATGAGTGCGCCAACCAGCCTCTGCGTTCCTGAAGGGAGGCGTTTCGAGAGCAAACATCATGGGTGGCCACACGGCAACAAAGAACACTGGGAGCTCCGTGTGGGGGCACGGCCAGCCAGAGCTTTTTCTGGTGTCGTCTTGCGCCTGTGCCGAGTTCTTGAGCCACTGTTGGGCCTGCACGATGGCCCCTCCCCTCTCGCGATCTTCCAGTGCGAGTGCCAGCTGGACTTCAAGGTTGCCAGTTGACGGCAACACCATCAGGTTGGTCGAGGATCCAGGAGCGCCAATATCGGACCCAACCAAACTGTCGCCCTTTGCTACACACACATGGTCTTTTTACGCTGTCCCCGTCTGCTATCCTCAAAACAAAGTTCGTTGGCCAGAGCAAAGGTGGAATCTCTGGTGGTGGAGACAGCGACCCTGATTAAAAACCCCAGCATCGATCCTAACGGCGATCGTTTCCAGCAACAAGATTGACCACTGTTGGTTCTCGAGCGGCTCGGGAAAATGGGGCAACGCCATTTCGCTTTCTTCTGCATAAACAGACACCGCTAATGTAAGTGTGTAAGTGCCTGCCGACTTGGCGGCGCGTTTCGAGGGCGAGTCGTAAACTGCCTCGAAGTGCACCAGGTAACTGTTGTCAAGCATGGAGATATCATGGCCATGGTCCACAAGTCCACTCTCATATCTAGATATCAGTTAAACACAGGCACAGACAACTCTCTCTGTGTACTCTCCCTCACGGTCAAAGGACTTACCATCCAAGGCATTCGTCACTCGTCGCCCTCCCACCCAGCGGTCACCCCTCGTTCTCAGAATGGACTGGAGGAGCCTCCCGACCTCCACACCCCGCACACCGTCTCCGCAAATCTCACTTGCCGAAGCCAAATTGGACCCTCTGATTGGACACCCCATTCCATCCCCGTAAACGACAGGGAAAATGTGCCTGAAAGTGTCATGTGGGTTCGTCCAGACTGCCCTGACCCCATCCGACCACGGCCCCGGGACTGGAGCTCTGACCGTGTCTGTCTCAAGCGTTCAACATTCTGCCAGAGAACCGTATCCCGCCAGCTGTCGTCAAAGAGTGTTCAACCTTTCAACTCCATAAGATCCACGACTTCAGATCTCACCCAAATAGCATCATAGCACCTTCGCTCTTACTCATCGGTCAATATCGCCAAGCCTGGACCCTGGACGATCAGGTCCTTGTCATGCTCCCCGAGCACACGTCAAACAGGATACAAGTGAACGAGAAGGTGAACAGCAACTGATGGTTGGATCTTGATATCACCTCAGGGCAGGAATCAAGGGGCGCCAGCATTGATTGACCTATCACCGGACCAAATTCGCAAATACCCCTCGGACGGGACCACAGAGACACAAAGATGCTGCTCTACACGAGACTTGCACTCCCTAAACCGCCCAAGAGGCGATCACGCGGTGGTATGTAGCTGCTCACTTCAAAATTCCATAACCGTTCGGGGGTTGTATAGTTTCCTATGCAGTGGTGCTGCAGATCGAGGGGAAAAGGCTGACGTATCGTATCCACTTGGAACTTGTCTAGGTTGTACATACTGGTACGTGGTTCTACTTTACCTCAACTCTAGTACTCTACGCTGCTAGCTCATATTCTCTGACTATTCGTGCAGCAAAGAAAAGGTGCATCTGCCCACACCAACTCAACAGCATACTCGACTGACACAAGAATAGAAGAAAAAGTGTGATGAGAGGCGGCCAACGTGCAGTCGTTGCATCGAACATGGCGCCGAGTGCGCTTATGAAGCTGTGAAACCCCGTCAGAAGAAGAGACGCGAGTCAGCCTCGTTGGAGGAACCAAGCAGTCCATCTTCGCAGCACTTCGTCTCCAGGAGGTTATCAAATATCAGCCATTTCAGTCACGACACCCACGATTTGATACGAGATGACGGTATTCTTCGAGGCCTGCTGCCCTTTTCTCTCGACGACCCAGTCCTCCTAAGCCCGACGGGGAGCACATTCGACAATTTTCCTCTAGCAGCCTTCTCGCCGACCGCATTCCTAGATGGCCATGATGAAGATGGCACCTCAGAGGACAACCAGACAGTCACCAGCACTGCAATAGTCCCGCGGTCGAGGTCATTACACCCAGATTTGGCCATGATTGCCCCATGCCCCGTTGGCTCTCCGCTCCTCGACTTCTGCTCGCCGACCTTCTCCGAATTCTCAGACAAGCAAAACCGCCGCGCTCTCGTGGACCACTTCTGCAACGTCCTCTCCCACCTCATCGTCTTCCGCGAGGAGACCGGCAATCCATTTCAGCAGCTTGTTCTCCCACTGACGCGTGGGAAATCGCCCGTCACATATGCCATATTTGCACTCGCCTCCGCCCATCTGGAGTACCGGGGCGTCGAGAACGCCGAGAAGGCGCTCTACTTCCACAACATGGCCATTCGGGGGGTGGCACAGCTGATCGAACACAGCAGCAAGGTCAGCAGGAACGAGATATTAGCAGCCATCATGCTGTTGGTGTACTACGAATGCGTAAGTTTGCCACTACCAGGCAAGAATCAAGACAGGGGCTGATCTCTTCACAGCTCGTCCAGAAAGGCCAGTCTAACATCGTAACTGGTCATCTCAGGGGGGCTCTGACTATCATGGGCACGGTTCCAGACCCTGCCGACTCAACAAGTGTCTTTTTGGAGCGGGTATGCAAACCCTCCCACCCTTTATTTCGCATCCAAACTTACACAACCCAGGCCTTCCGCTTCTACGACGTAATCACCGCGCTCTCCAACGGCACCCCGCCTCTATCAGCAGCCCCAACACCAGGCTGCCTCATGCCCCTCTCCCCCCTCGGAGCGTCGTCCACATCACCACTAGGCAACGTCGACACGCTCCTCGGCATGGCCACAACCCTCTGGCCCATCATCCACCGCCTCGCCGGCCTGCGCGCCCTTAAGAATGAGCTCGCAACAGCGGTCCGCACAAACGCAGCCCCCTCCAAAATCGCTGTCCTCCGCACCGAGTTCTTCTCAACCGCCCAAGCGATCGAATCAGCCCTCCTCAACTGGCAACCGCCCATCCCCCCAGGTTTCATCATCGACGACCCCGACAGCATCTCCTCCCCCAACCCACCCGCCCCAACCCCCACAACCAACGCCCCTTCCCCACCCCCCCTTTTACCACCATCAACCCCCACCTCCCCCGCCCCCTCCCCATCAGAAACCTCCCTCCTCTCCTCAATAACATCCAACGCCCTCGCCTACCGCCACGCCTCCCTCATCTACCTCTACCGCCTCCTCCTCTCCCACCCGCGGTCCTCCCCGCTCGTGCAATCCCACACCCACCTCGCCCTGTCCCACTGCGCCGCAACGGTCGGACATAAAGGACCCATGTCGGCGCTGCTGTGGCCGCTGTTTGTGGCGGGGTGTGAGGCAACAACGCAAGAGGATAGGGACCTGGTGGAACGGGTTTTTGGGGGGGTGGAGAGGAGGCAGGGGATGAGGAATATTGGGAGGGCGTGGAGGGTTGTGGGCGAGGTTTGGAGGAGGGGGGATGAGCGGGGGGGAAATGGTGATGGGAGGAGGGGGATGGAAGGGTGTGGGGGAGGGGATGAAGAGGATAAAGCGGGTGCAGAGGAAGAGGAGCAGGAGGAGATGTGGAGGAGGGTCTGTAGGGAGATGGGGGTTAGTATTGTTTTTGGGTGATGAGAGAGAGGAAAGGAGATGGGGGAAATGGGGTTTTTGGGGAACGAGCAAGGGGCTTTTGGGGAATGGTCGACAGAAGATGGGGAAAGCATATCGATAACTGATGGGCTTTAGGGTTGGTGATATCCCGATTATCCTGGCCCGTTGACGTTGGGATGTGGTTCAGGACCCAGCAAGGATGTCCCAGGCATCTCTGTCTTAAAGAGCCTTGTCTGTGCGACACGGTCTGTCCCGAGGAGGTGGCACACTCCCTCACCCCCAGTCCAAGGCCCAAATACAAGGAATCCTGGAGTAGCGGGTGTGCCAGGTCTCTGGCGCAAGCAGGCGTTTACGGAGGGTATTATCACAAGCCCAGAGCACCCAACGGCGTTCTTCTTGAATATGGTCGGTAATACAAGTCTACATCATTCCCATCCTTGATCGCCTTGTGAGACGACTCGACGCCGGCATCGGGAGCTTTGTGCATCGGCATGAAACAAAAGTGCTCTTTGCCTTGTTGCAGCGGCCGGTTTGAGGAACCAAGTCATGTGTCTGGGGTAGGAGATATGTCGTGTATCGTGGTACACAGTGCCGTCACCGAAGTTGATGCCAGCAAAAAAGTTATATGGAAGGAGACGGCAGCGGCCGAGGTACTCCATGCCTGTCACGGGCAAGACAAGCAGGAGATCGGGGAGAGAGTCTGGGAGAAAGAAGAAGCAATATGGATCACGTCATCAACTCGCCTGCAAGCTGGAGCACCTCCCTCTTTCACACACACACTGCAGCCTTGTGGCGTTCTGTCAAGACCGTTGGGCCGTGTTGTAGTCAGCCCCAGGTGGGTGTCGTCCTCGACTACCTGTGAAGGAGGTGGTGGATGAGGAAAGTCTGCCTTTTTTTTCCTCCCTGTCCAGACATGGCAAAGCAGCCATTGGCTCGCCCAAGACTGGGCAAGCTGCAGGTCCACCAGGCCGCGTACCTGTAGGTGACTGAGTCGCGATAATGCAGGAAGCGAAGTAGGCAGACGGTTACCGCGGGAGTGCGAGGATCGTCTGCATGGCGCGACCCTGCACCTGGCAGAATTCGGTTGCTCGTACAGAAGAGACTGGCGAGGGCAGACCTCGAAATCGGCCGAGTGTTGTTATCTCGCTGCGGCACGGCCCTGTCCGCCAAGGCGCCTGCAATCTCGGTGGGATAAGGACCATGAGGCGAACCACGCCTGTTGCTGTGGGTGTCGGGCCTCAGAAATTGAAGACGGAAGCGATGGCGATGGCCCGGGCCGGGATGTTAGGGTCGCGTTCCGAGCATGAGAGCAGGCATGACGCTAGAGCGTTTGCGGCTTGGAGAGCCTGACAGTGTTGCATTCGAAGGGCAGGATGGATGATGAGCTGCAGGCGGCGTTGCTGCGGGGCCAATATTAACGTCTTTGTGAGTCGCCCATCGGAGCAGCTGTCTCGAGGCTGAAGGTTCTCGTCCGTTTCAGAGTTTAAGGGTGTGGATGAGTTGAAGCTCGAAATGTCTTGGTGCAGGCAGCTGGGGTTCTGGGGGTGGGGCCCTTTCTGGAGAAGTGGGGCTGATAGGGCAGGCCTCTGGACCACTCCCCGCATGGGATGGAAGGGAAGTGGGGCACATCCACGCACAGATCATTTCATCTCGACTCTGCCGCTCTGGTTTGGCACTGGTGAACTCTGGCATCATCGGATGCGAGGGCACATTGGCCGGCCGAGGCGCACACACACCACCTCCCCCGACAAGTGCGCAGACTGAAAGAGAAATACTGTCGCATATCTGCTGCAACAGCTCATTTATCGCTACCACTGGGAGGTCCGCCTGTGCCTGCTATTGGCGAGAGATACCGAGGCGAGGTCCAGACCCGGTCGCCGACTGCTCGCAGGATTGGGGCAGAGTGACCTTATTATCACAGGCTTCACGCAGAAGGCGGGGGAGCCACCTTGACAGAGCACAGCAACCGCCGTCTCACAACATACCAGCACACTCTTTGCCACCTGGGAGGACAGACGGCCAGAGAGAGGGAGACAGACAGACGGGCAGACAGACAGAAACGTCCGGCAGCTCTTTGGGCGCCGCAACATGAAAAAGAGGGGTCGAGACGATGCGCCTCCAGTCCAGAGCATCGGGCTATTGATCGGGACGAAGCAGAAATGGAGCTAGGCGTGCATGAGGTGGCTAGCCGACTCGCAGCAGCACCGACTCTCCGATGGGGTCTTTTTGGGCTGTTGCAATTCCGTGGCCATCGCATCCGTCCACTCGCCTGCCGTAGGTTGCTCGTCTGTCATGCAGCCCAACCATTCTTGGTGCATCGCGGCTCGTAACTTTCAGACGACGCTGCCAACTCTCGTCTCTTCCCTTTCCCTTCCCACATCAGCGCCCCCCTCCCCCCCCCGGTCTTCCATACGACCTTGTGTCTTCTTGCCCGTTTCCCCTCAGCAAAATTCTCCATTCCCCGACTTCCATCTCTCCAAGCATTCCAAGGTTGCCACCTTCGCTTGGGGGCACGCTCTCGTCCCTCTCACCGGTTGGTGTGCTCTCTTCACTGCCTGCACCAGCACCATCTCTCCTCGTTGCCATCCCATCCCATCCCATCCCCGCCAGATCGCTTAGTTCCGCCCCAGCCAACCACCACGCGTCATTCACAGATCGCACAGCGCTCCGCAGAAGGATCGCTGATCTTCCCGTCTCAAGGCTGCCGCCAGCACCCTGCACCAAGCACCCAGCAACCCAGCATTGACTGCCCTCTTCTGCCCGTCATCTTCCCCGAACCGGAAACCCACCCACAACATGACTTCCCCCAAGGCCCCCGGCCTTCTCTCCGCGTTATGACCGCGCTGTGCGTCTGGTGATCGCCACAAGCCCAGGTCCAGCGCTCCGGCACCGACGCCTCGCACTGCAGTGCCAAGCCACCTCGCCCTCCTCATCGGCCTTTCCTCTCCTCTCAGCCCAAGCAAGATCTTCTCCCCTCCCCTCGATTGCCGCCCTCGCCAGACCGCGGACATCCCGCCGTCAACGAGGCCTCATCGTCTCCTCTCAGAGTTACCATGAATGTGTTATGAGGGGCGCCGAACATGACCACTCACAGCAACGGACCCTTCCTGCCTCCCAAGACACTGAGGTTTGTCAACAACCAGGGCCAACCCCCGTCCAAGAGACGGCGGATCAATGCGGCGTACGTTTACCCCCTCTCCTCTCTTGTCAGCCGTTCACCGGGTTCGAGTCCGACGCCTTCTCATTCCCATACCCGTGCCCCATCGAGGTCACTGCCGCCATGCTAGCGCCGCAGACTGTAGCACAGCTGCGGGGTTCCTACGTTTGACAGCGTGTGACTCGCTCCGCCCCAGACCGGTTTCTAAGACTGCTCTAGATGCTTAACATGTCGTCGGAGGAAGACCCGATGTGCGGGTGAGAAGCCGGTGTGTTCAACCTGCGTGAGGAATGGGCATACTTGTGACGGCTACACCGACTTTGCCGAGAGAAAGAGGGAGGACCGCGCGGATGGGCTACCTGTCGTCCCTAAAACCGAGCCGGTGGACACCGTCGACTTGAACAATGGCACCAACAACCATTATCTGAACGCCCACGACAACAATATGGTACCCCGCTGGACGGGCAAGGTCGCGCCTCGCCCGGCCGGCTTCGTCATGGCGAGGACCGATTCGATCCCCAATACGGCAATCCCCGCCAGCCTCCCGCCAGAAGACGGCAATGGCTGGGACCAGGATGACACGTCGGAGGGCTCAGGCAAGACCATTGGGCATTCCAATCAGACGCGGGAAACCTCGCACTCAGACGACAGCCGAAGCTCCAGCCGCCGCTGGTCCGACCAGCAGGACCTGTATCGGGTGCCATACTTTCGCTATTTCGGCCCCACCGCCATCGTCCCGGGTTTCAAGCAAATGGTGGTGAACGTGTACCGTGACAGGCGGAAGAGCCGGGCAGGCTCGTTCATGACGAATTCTCCGAGGTCGATGGTTGGCCTTGGTATGCCACACAACCACACCACGCACCACGAGACCCTCTTGGAGACTCTCGAGGACTTGCCCGTTTACGACGTGAACAGCTCCGGCCCGGTTCATCCGCTGATCATCTCTCTCGCTGAGACCTTCTTTGTCCATCTCGGCTCCAATTATCTGTTCCTCCGAAAGGACCGGTTTCTGCGCATGCTGAAGGAGAAACGAGTTGAGCCCATCTTGGTCGATGCCGTCTGTGCCCTGGCTGCCCGCTTCTCGGATCAACCCATCTTCATGAACGAGCACGACGGAAAGGTAAAGCGGTCCGACTATGGCCACGTCTTCGCACAGCGGTCAAAGGCCGCCATCGTCGACACTTTTCCGTGTCCCTCGGTTGCCGCCATTCAGGCCTGCCTGCTCATGGCCTACGAGAGCTTTGGGGCCGACCAGGATAGCGCGTTGTGGATGTACCTCGGTATTGCCATCAGGATGGCTATTGATCTCGGGCTCCAAAAAATGGAGGGCGTCAAGTACCAGGGGGAAAGCGATCCGTGGTACACGAGGAGCTGGAACCGCAAGAGCATTGGCGAGCACGGATCGGGAAGCAAGCAGGACGAGGAGGATACACCCAGTCCGGAGAAGCAACAGGAAGTGGAACAGGAACGCATCGATACCTTCTGGGCCGTCTTCGTTCTCGATCGTGTCATCTCATCCGGCACGGGCAGGCCGGTGACCTTCCGCGATGATGACTTTGACTTGTCGATTCCACAGGCGACATCCGACCCCGTCACCCGTCGATTCGCTCCGTTCCCGCCTTTCATTGAGCTCATCCACCTCTACGGCCGCGCATCCGACGTCCTGAACAACATCCGGACCTCGGACGACCTGACCGATGACAACAAGCAAAAGCTGAAACAGATGGAGACCGATCTCACCGCAATCTACCAGAAACAGCCCGAGGACCTGCACTTCAACGCCGTCAACTTCCGCGAATACGTGAAGATAGACCAAGGGACCACCTTCATTTTGTTGCATTTTTGGTTCCATGCGCTGGTCATAATTCTCTACCAACCGTCTCTGCTGACACCCCTCCACAACCTCGGGTCAACCGATCTGCCTGAAGGTAGCCCTGAGCTGGCCACCAGGCGCGAGCTGGCCATGTCAAGCGCCAAGACGATTGCCGACATCCTCGCCTTCGCCGAGCTGATCGACCCAAAGAGCTTGATCGGCAACCCGTTCACGTCGCAGCCCATCTACATTGCCGCTTGCGCTTTCCTGATGGAATCAGGCGCCAACCCCTCGAAGACCCCCTCTCGGACGGCTTCACCCCCGCCCGACGTGAAGCCTGATCACTTCCGGTCGTCTGCTGACAGATCCGCGGCGAGCTATGACGCTCGCCCGATGAAGCATTCACTTCTTGCGTCTGCCGCGAATCAGAATTACCAGCGCTGCTACAAATCTCTTCAGCAGCTGGAGCAATACTGGGGCGGTGTCAGCTATATTCTTCAAACCTTGGACCAGAAGTCCAAGGGCATATGGGACTGTGAAACACTTTCACACGGGGACTATGAGGCCTTGAAGCTCTCTCGAAGAGGGTCCTTGAGCCGCCTCCCACGGCTCGAGCACCCCTCCTCGCCAAACGTCCCGCCTCTCGCGTACTCGCTTACGGGCACTACAAACTCCCCCAACTCCAACCTCACCGTCTTGTACCCTTCCACCCAATCAGGTGCCGGCGCCCCTGGTTCCACGAATTCGGTTACCTCGGCGCCGCCGCCGCAACAGGCCCCAACCTCTGTCCCTGTCTCTGCCGCAACGCCTCCTGGGAACATGATCTACGACCCCATACGCCAGAGCCTCCCAGAAACGCCGCCAGCATTCGCGGCGGTCTACCCGCAGCACAACGCCCCCGCCTTGCGGTATCAGACGCATCATACCCTGAAACGGCCACGGCCAACTCAGTCGCCCGCAATCAGCAACTCCATGTTGAAGTACGAGTCACCCTCACCAGGAGACATGGACCCCAACAGTCCCCAGAACGATCCCAACAACGGATCCAACCACATACAGCTCCACCACGCACCACCCTACAATCACAACCCCCAACACCACAATGGCTACGACACCCTCTCTCACGACCGCTCCGACTCCAGCACTCCCACCGGCTCGGACCTCAGCCAACAACACCCATCCCACAACAACCACGACCACCACGACAACTCCAACACCAACGGCCTCGACTACATCAACAACAACAGCCACGACAACAACGGCTACGAACCGCACTTCCCCCAAAGCGGACTCGTCTCAGGATTCTACACATACACGGACCTGGCGATCGATGAGAATATCACCTTCAACAGCCACGAGCTGAACTTTGACATGTTGGGGATTCAGACGGATGGGATGGGCGGGCCGTGGCTGGAGTTGGTGCCGGATATGTTGGGGGGGTTGGGGGCGGGGGGGATGGTGATGATGGGGGTGAATAATAATCAGCATGGGAATATGGGGTGGGAGAAATAGGTAGTTGTTGGGGTGACGGTGGTCTTTGAACAGCGGTGGTTTTCAGGGGGATGGATGGAGGGAAGTGTGGGGGAAGAGCTGGGTGGCATGAGTGATGACTTGCCTTGTTCTCTTTTGCTTGCTTTTTTTGTGGGCTGGTGGGTGGGCTGAGATACACGGATGGGCATGCATGATGATGTTGCGTTTGGTGGCATTTTACGTTGCTTCTTGCTTATTTTCATGATGTCTGGGGCAATGTACTTCACTTCGTGGCCTTGTTTCACGTCTACTTCGTCGTTTTGGTTTTCTTCCTGCGCCCGAGCGAGCAAGCTACTAGCAGATCCTTGTGCATTTACCATCACGAATATTTTCCCTCCCCCGAGTAGGATTGGAAGAAAGCCTGGGGGTTGAATACGACAGCGGACACAGCAAACAACACAGAAAGCTTGACATTGACAGACAAAAAAGTTCAGGTGGACTCTTGGTCAAAAAGAACAGCCGATGGCGGATCGGGACGGGACGTCATCTATCGGTCATCTCAAGCATACGTACCTGCCGACATGTTGACACTGAGACCTGGTGGCTGGTTGGCGCATGGAACGGGGATGGAATGGAAAGGGGATCAATGGGGAAGGGCAACAAGGAAAGAAAGGTGGAAGGGAGTTGGGGATGAGATGAAATACAGGGGGTTCTGTTGCGCGAAGTATACTTTTCTGTCGTGTTGGTTGGGCTTGGTCTTGACGATGATGATGTCTTGTCTTGTCTTGGAGTTGGGGGTGTTTACCTAGCTTTGCGGAGAAACAGCAATGCATTGGGTTGGGCTCTGAGCGTGGCGTCTGTGTGTTTCAAGCTGTTTCGACTTCGGTGGAGGTCGTCTCTCTGTGAAGAGGGGTGTTGGTGGGCAGTACGCCGTCTGGATGAGCTGGTGGGTAACCAGTATGGTTGGGGGCGAGGTACTACTGGGGATGAACGGTATTGGCGTAGAGATCAAGTGTGTCGATGAGTTAGGTGAAGTCTTGGGGGTTGCGAGGGTTGGAATTTTACCTCTTTCTGCCTCGAGCTTGGGTTTCTTTCCCCAGCCATTTTCTATCACCTAATTATTGGTACCAGTAAAGTTTTGCCCTTTAAGTACCCAGTTGTATGACTTCCCTATCTCCCACCAATACCTAACGTTCTATTCCTGCCTCGCTCCCTCTCTTTGCAAATCCTCATCACCACCACGTCCGTCACTCGTCTACCTCAGAATATCTTTGAACGTTTTCACAAACCCACAACCACATACGACCATACCTACTAGAAAACTCGGGATCCCGTCCGCTCTCCCATAGATAAGCTAGTAAGGGCTAGATTAGTAGTTGGGTCGGTGACGACCAGCGAATCCCTGGTGTTGTATGTTTTTACATTTTGTCTCCATCACCAAGTCTTGGCAACCCCCTTTTTCTACAACAACAATAACCACATCCGCCTTTTCTCTCCATTCTCTCGTCAACCTGCTTCTCGCAACCAAATTCCCATCCCCTCACACATCCCCTATTTCTCTCACCCCCACCACCTCCCCGCAGCAGCCCTCACCCCCGCCGTCACCCTCAAATACACCCTCCTCTCGACACGCGCACACTCATGCCCCGGCACATCCCACACCGGCCCCTCCAACTCCCCATCCGCGCCCGCATCCACCAACGCCCTCACCATCTCCCCGTTCCCATAGAGCTCCATCGCCAACTGCACCGGCCTCCCACACCGGAACCCAATCTCCTCAACCCCCTCCTCCCTCTGTCTTTCCACCCCCCCGCGGCCATGACGACCCTCACCCCACTCCACATCGTGATACCCACAGTTAACATCCGCCCCGTGCTGGATTAACGACCGCACGAGCGCCACATCCCCGCGCTTGATCGCCTCGACGAGTGGGGGCGTGAACGCGTCTGCGGTGTGGCGGTCGGGTGCGGAGAAACGGCTTTCCCCCGGTTGTTCAAACAGCGGGCGGTCTGACGGCCTAAAGTTGCAGCAGATTAATTTTTGGGAGAGGAGGAGGGTGGTTAGTTGCCGCGGGTGGCCCAGGGCGATAGTTTGGGTGAGGGCTTGGGTGAGGGCGATGCGGGTTTGTTGTAGTGAGGAGTCGGGGGTGTGGTGGAGGAGGTGGAGGAGGCTGAGGAGTTGTCTGGTTAGGGGGAAGGAGGCGTGGGTTATGGACCAGGGGAGGAGGGAGAGGAGGGTGGGGAGGATGGGGGGGATGGGGTAGGTGACGAAGAGGTCGAGGACGGCTTCGGGGTAGCCTGCGGCTAGGGCGGCGGAGAGGGCGGCTTGTTTCTGGGATGGGGTGGGATCTGGGGTGGCGTGTTCAGCTGGTATGGCTGAGTCTTCTGGGAGTGGGTGTTGAGTGCTGGGGATTGGTTTCCTTTCGGGGGTCCACAGGTGTTGGAAGTAAAACTGGCGAGTTTGGGCGTCCCAGTTGAGGCGCCAGTCGTCGTTGCTGGTTTCAGGAGCAGGCCGAGGGGGTTTGGAGGGTTGAGGACTGCTGCTAGTGCTGGCCTCGCTCTCTTCGGTTGTTTCGGTGCCTATATCCCACCATTTCCGCGTGGGCCACGGTTGGATTGGTTCAACCCCGTGTTGCTTGAAGGCGTAAACATTTTCCCCACACCAGCCAGGTTTGAAAGGAGGCTCGTATCTCCGCTCCATCACCCTCAGCCAGTCAATCTCTTGGAAGAAGGGGTGAGATTTGACCTCCGCTGCTCCGCCTGCTCCCAGCCGTCTGTCAATTCTGTGGTCAAGTAGCCGGGCCACGATGTCCCTGGCAGACGGCAGGAGTGAATGAGGAAGCTCGACAGGCTGCGAGTGCTCAATGATATTGCGGCGTATCGTCTCCGAATCATCGTCGTAGAAAGGGGGCAATCCCGTCAACATTTCGTGAAGAAAAACGCCCAGTGTCCACCAGTCTGCTGCCTCGAACCTGACACCTCTTCGGCGGCGAAGTAGCTCAGGGGCGGGATACTCGGGCATTGTTTGGGAAATAAAGTCCTTGCTGGAGACCGGACGGTTGTGGAGACGAGAGCCGCAGAGAGCGATATGCCCTAGGGAGTCTAACATGACGTTTCGAGGCTTCAGCCATGCCGCAACTCCGGCTGTGTCGTGCAAGTACTCCAGTGCGCAGACAATCTCGGCAGCGTAGAATCTCGCTCTGTCGACCTCAAAGACCCGCGCTCTTTGAAAGTGGTTGAAGAGGTGTCCGCCAGTGAGAAAGGGGGTGTACAAATCGGGCCCCTTGGGCGCTGACCGGGAGGCGAAGATGAGCGGGGCAATAAAAGGATGATTGATCTCC
Source organism: Chloridium humicola (assembly GCA_027569505.1). NCBI lineage: Eukaryota > Fungi > Ascomycota > Sordariomycetes > Chaetosphaeriales > Chaetosphaeriaceae > Chloridium > Chloridium humicola. The sequence continues at coordinate 15,733 of JAPDFF010000068.1, read as the reverse complement.
TTGTTCAGTTCGTATCTCAAGGTAAGATCCGTTGTCTGAAGCTTCTTTGCATACTCCCGCTGGGTGTCCTTCTTCACTGTCAAGAAGACATCTCCATAACGTTTAGAGTCGTCGAAGCTGGACCCATCCACATCAAGTACGTTAGTGTCAACGTGCTCGTACTCCAAGCTGATGCGAATCTTGCCCGTTCCGTCCTGCAGTTCTAGCCAGCCCGATACTGTCGTTACTTTGTCGCCGAAGAACTTGAAGGGATCAAGCCTTGCCAGGCCAAGAAACAGGTCCTTGCTTCCGCTGGTCGTCTTCACACCCCTTAAGTAGAGGGAGATGATCAACTCGGCGGCTCGTGAGACGTCAAACTTGCACACGCCGTTAGACTGAGACCACCCAGGTTGCTTCGAGGTACCCGAGGCGGCAAGGATCGAGACTTGCGACTTGTCATAGTCTAGCAAGGCGTGGGGGAAGTGGTAGTGGTGTTCAAAAGGAAGGCGTCCGGGGGGTTGTCTGCTTTGCTCATAGTCTCGGAAGAGATACGGGGACTGGTCTGCCCCGGAGAGGTCAGTGGCCTCGTGGAGGGTCACGGTCAAGATTCCAGGGAGTTGAAGCAAGGGAGAAGTTGACATGTTGGGCGCAGACAGTGGCCTGAGAGGTGGGAAAGTTGATGGGCTCGCGGGTGCCGCAGAGCCCAAGCTGCCCGTGAGGTCTAGTCAAAATTGTCAGCTGCGTGTGTGCAGAAAGCGAGCCGAGGAAGCTACACAGCACGTACTTTTGGTTGCTTTTCGGCTCATTTTGGTGTTTTCAAACTTTTACTAGTGAGTAAGATGTTGATATGTGAGAGAAGAACATGTCAGGGCAATCAACTGAGAGCAATAACAGACCGAGGGATTGCCGACAGGGGGAGATGCGGGTCTGCGGCGTGTTGGTTGCGTGGTTCCTGACCGGTTACCCGGGGTGGTCTGATGAGCAGCAGCAGCGAAAAGGAGCAGAATCAACCTGTAAAACTGAGAAGCTGGACGTTGAGTTGTACAGATTAACCCCTCTAAGCCCGTGACACAAAGTTGGTCGAGCTAGGTCTACCACAAGGGGTGAGACACCAGACAAGCCATGGCCTGACTGCACTCGCGTTGTACAAAACATAGCTCACTGTCACTATCACAATCTCAATTGGGGTCACGATCGTACAGTTGCTCAGGAACAGGCTGTATTTCCATCCTCGGGCAAGCAGTTGGTACCCCTGGATGGGCCAACGCACCCCCACCGTCCTCCCTCTATGAATTGACGTTCTTCTAAGTATCTCGAGGCGGCGCCGCCATCTCCGCGGAAACTTGCTGTGCCACAAACCACCCGTCGTACAAAGATATATATATGCTCGCTTTCGCAAGAACGAACTTGAACAAAAATCCGATAACCTCCCCCGAGACCCTCTCCTTCCAAGTCTGCATGCCACCAGGAGAAACACGAAGCCTGCCAAAGAAAACCCATTTGCCGGTTTGTACCGGCGATGCATGACTGAAACGTTGAAGTCGACTGAGAAAACTTGGGGGTGAAACATAAATTACAAGATATAGGTATAGTAGGTTGTGAGGTGACGAAATGTGGTGTGATTAGATAGAGCTCCTCCTCGGACAGCACAAAGTGCGTTGGTGTTGTGTGTGTGATGGTAGTGTTGAATCTCAGCATGCTCGACACGCTGCTCATGCAAAAGTCGTGGGTATCGTCGTCGTGAAAACCCCCGTGTTGCTGTGACCCTGGTCCTTCTTCCTCTTCCTCCCCATTCCCATTTCCTTTCCCTCTCCAACAGCCTCCTCCCTCAAATAATATTCGCAATACTGATCCTCTCCTGATTCTTACTCTTCCCGCTCGGCCCCGTCGTCGTTGGACTAACCGACGCACACCCCTGACTCGGCCGCGACCCCGACCCCAACATCGGCGGCAACCCCGCCATCTCCATCCTCGCATCCCGCTCCCCCATCTCCATCTTGATCGCCGGCTGGTGGTGATGCTGATGATGATGCTGCTGCTGCTGCTGGTGATGATGCTGATGCGGCGCCAGCACAGGCGGCAACGGCGGCGGTGGCGGCGCAGCCGTATTCCAACCCTGATGCGGATGCGGATGTTGCTGCTTCGGGTGCAGCGGCGCAGGCGCGGTCGGCGTCGTCACCATCTGGCCCATCTCCCCGCTCGCCAGCCTCCTCAGAGACGCCTCCAGCCTCTCCCAGCCTGTCACGCCCGGGCCCCAGTCCCACCTCTCCTCGTTAGTCAGACCAGATCGCGCCTCGGCGCTAAACAGGCTCTGCTTCCCGCTGATGGGCAGCGGAGACGCCGCCTCGCGCTCGCTGCTCCCGGCCCAGACCCAGGCCGTCTCAGGCCCCGCTTGGAGGTCGCAGCTGACGTACGCGAGGAGCTCCTCGTCGCGGAGGAGCGCCCGGTTGATTTCTTGGGCGGACGGGCGGTGTGGCGGCGGTGGTGGTCCGTAAGGCGATGGCGGGAGGCTCGGCGACGGGGCCTGCGAGAGGTAGGCGACGATCTCGGCTCGTCTGGACGCCAGGGCCGAGATGAAGAAGGCGAGGAAGCGGCCGCAGGGGATGGCAACGTCACGGTGGTCGTTGATGATGGCCAGGGCGCGGATGCACTCGGATGCTCTGTCGAAATAGCCGGTGAGGAGCAGGAAGAGCGTGCAGCGGAAGATGTGGGTGGTGAGCAGTGCGGTTGCCTCCTGGGCTAGAGGGGTTGATGGGGTTCGCGAGAGGAGGGAGGCGGTTTCGAGGGCCGTGTTCATGCATTGCTCAATGGCGCTTAGGCGGACCTCGGGGGGACATGAGGGGAGGAGGTTGTGACGGTGGAGGATCATGCGTCCATGGAGAAGGTAGACTATGGGATTCAGAGAAGTCGGCAGCATGACTGCCGTGCTGGTGGGGTGGCATGGGGGCGGAAATCTGTGGCGGCACGCGGCGAAATGTTGATCGAACGTGGCCAGACGAGTCGCGGCAATGACGGGGGAAGCGAGCGCCCTACCCAGTGCGGTGTAGGCGCGGACAACGTTGACGATAGCCAGCAAGGAATGGTTCAGCCCTTCAACACCGTCTGGAAACCTTGCGCCGCGTTCTGTGATGTGATGATCGTCGATGGCTGCTGGCAACGAAACGTCACAGTCGGAATCGTTGATCTGCATTGGCCTCCCGAGGTCGATTGCCAGGCTCCGGTCGAGAATGTAAATGGTCCACCAAACCCGCTTCCGCATCTCGGCCTCCAAGTACGACGCCGCCATCGGTTCCGTGTAGAGACCCAAGTCCTGAGCAACCCTGACCGTGCATCCGAGCCAGGCCCATGCAGCCGACTTCAGGTTGAGTTCGTTTAGGGCGATCGTCACCAGCACCAACGCACGGGCGCTATCCAACTCGAAGTCGTTGCTCCAGGGGTCGATCAGTGATCTTGCGGTCTCCAGCAGCTGGGTCGCGGGGTACCCGCGGGTGTGGTCGTTCTCTGATGTGAAGAGCCTGCCCACGGTCAAGACGCCAAAGAATACTGACATAAAGGCCTGGGAGACGCGTAATGGGTTTCCTGGCCGGTACAGACCATCGATAGTCGCGGTGAAACTGTTCCAGTGCAGGATGGGGGTCATGGAGTGGGAGGTGGTGTAGAAGACTCGAAGAAGGGCGTCAGTGGTCTGTCTCGGCGGCAGCATCTGCTGGTAATCTCGTAGCTCGGGTGTTGCAGGTTGTCGGTAAGGGGCGGGCGGCTTCCATATCCCCCGCGAAAAGCTTCTCAGGTTTGACCTCGCCCTTGCAAGATCATGGACGCCCGCGGGCCTCTTCTTTCGCTTGGGCGGCAGGTCGATCTCCGGCAACTGTAGGGGCAGTTGCTCGACGCCGTCCACGTCCATGTCGAGCTGGCGGCAATTCTTCTCCTGCAGCATCCCACGGAGTGCGGTGTTCTCGCGTTTAAACTGGTTCATCTGCTTCTCCATGTCCTGGACTTGCTTGATGGAAGACATGCGGCGGTTGGTCTCCTTGGTGAACTGACACTTGACACCCCGACTCGAGCACTCCGAGCAGCTAGTGGTCTCGGTGGCATCGCACTTGACCTTCCTCTCGCGGCATGCGTCACAACTGGGGTCCTTCCTCCGTTGACGGTATGCCCGTTTCTGGGCCTGGGAGTTGCTGTTATTGCTGGACCCGGGGAGGTTGGCATGACTCGGCCTCGGCGTGTTGCTCACCGAGTCGCTCAAGGGGACGGAGTCCCGTTCCATGCCTGTCGATGTTGATGTGACAGGCGTGTAAGACTGATAGGAGTTCTGAGGGAGCTGGTGGACAGAGGGCAGGGGTGGGGGGATGCCTATGGGGTGCGAAGGCGGCGCCTGGTTCGTTCTCAAGCTCGAACCTGTGTTGCTCGCGTTCGCGCTCGGTCTCATTGGGGCGCCCAGGTATTGCTCGGTCTGCTTCGGTGATGTGGTCGACACGGCGGACGAGTCGTAAGGTCGGACTGAGGGGTTGGGGGATCGAGGGTACGGGTTGTGCGACGCGGACGCCATGGTGCCGGTCTCCTTTAAGGGCCAGTTTCCGGGACTCTGATTCGGAGCCGTTTTCTCAGGATTGGGTATGGGGGGTTGGTGGTCGACAAACATGCAGACGACGGGAAGTGGACGGGGTGGGGGAGTGTGCCCGGCGCGTTTGGCAAGAAAGAGGTTGTCGAAGGGAAACAGAACCGGAGACAGGCCTGTCTGTCTGCCCCTGCTCTCTTTTTCCGTTCTACACCCCGGCCGCCTCGCAATCCACAGATCAGAGGGGAGAAGAGGTGTGGTGGATGAACACCCACACACCCGGCGAGGGGTGACCTTGGAAGCAGACAAGCTCCACGCACTCCACGCGCTCCTCTGGGAACTCCACGCACGTCAACCAGGGCAACCCGCACACCCAACACACACAAGCTTTTTCGCGCTCCGTCAGAAACGGATGGTCCTTCTCTTGGTGGTGCCGTGCCGTTGAGGGTTCCCCACAGGGGAACTCTGCAAGTGATTGTTTTGGTCGATTTGCAGCTGCCCCCCCTTGGAGATGCAGCGGCCAGCAATCCTCGATGTGTCTCAGAGATGCTGATGATGGTCAGTCTGGTCCCGAGCAAGCTCCGGCGCGTGTCCCCGTGTTCGAAAGTCCCGGGGTAGTATTTGCGGTGTTGCAACGCCGTGCAACGCCAATGCCGCCCTAGTCCACAACCTGTCTGCCCTCGTCCCGATCCCGCAGCCTCAAAAAGCAGTACCTGTAGGTAATGACGGTGGGCAGCTGCGTGCTCTGAGACGGTCCTGTTAGTCGCACCCGTGGGTGACCGGTATCTGCAGGAACCTGCAAGTGCCGTCCGCTGGCCTGGGGCGCCGGCAGAAACCGAGGTGGGAGGCGTCCCCTCTCAAGCCGACCCAGAGGATTGCTCCTGGGCTTGAGCTGGATCGAAGCCCCCGTCGAATACGATCGAGCCGGAGCAGGCCGAGCCCCCAGTCGCCAGTCGGAAACAAAGGATGGGAGGCGGGGTGGGCGCCGGACGCAGCAGCAAAGCGGCGAGACTGGCGAGAGGTTCCGTGAGGCGCTGCGCGCTTACAACCGTTTCTTAGCGGCGGGGGACGGGGACATGCAGCAACAACGCGCAAGCGGGTTGGTGGGTGACGTGAAGGAGGAAGAAAGCGTGATTTGGAGCGGCGAAAAAGATGATCGAGCAACAAGAGCCAGGATGTCAACGACGACGATGGCTGCTGTCTGTCTTGGTGGAGATGGTTCTGCCGCAAATCTCACCACCCATGCTCTCAGGGTAAGCTCCCAGCATCCGGGGTTCTGGACGAAATTCTGGCAATCCGTCGATACCACCCTCTCTGACAGGGAGTGGACAGAAGTGCCTCCGACACAGTGACAGCCTCTGGTTCTGCGTACAGTGCCGGCCAAGCAGGGACCAGCCGTTGTCTGCAACCCGGCTGTGCCCGGACCCGCCCAGCCCCAAGGCTCGCGTGGGCAAATCGATGACGGCTTTGCGCGGGGATTCTGTCCCATTGTTGGCCTTGGCAGCTGGCTGATGGTTCCCGAGTCTTGTCTCTCGCAAGCCACCCCTGAACCGTCAGCAAGGGAGCTGTTCCTGAGAAGCCTGTCTGCCACGGCCAAACACCGGAGAGCACGGTTTTCCTCGAACAGCTGACCATCTTCTGTGGGTCATTGGCATTTTCGAGCCGAGAAGTGTGGGATTCGAACCCGAGAACCCTTGGCGAGCACCACTGGACCCTGTTCGTCGAGAAAAGCCCCAGACGCCCGGGGCTCATCGGCGTGCGCCGCACGTCATTGTCATTGACACCAGTTCATCGTCGACGAGGCTGCTTGCTTCGAGTTGAGTAAGCACAGAATGGAACTGGCGTCAAATGTTGCTCCGTCTGGACAAGCAACCCGACTGCAGGAAAGCCTACGAGCTACCCATTGTGCTGATGGAGTGGTGTCCGAGCACTTGGGAGGGAGCCTGACGTCGTCGGATTCGTCCATGTGGCGCAAGGACTGAGCTGAAAGGGAAATGGCGCTTGAACATGCACGTCTCCTGTTGCCCAGTCCGGATGGTGCGGAGGGGACCCCGGAGACAGGGCGTCGGTTGCGTGCCTGGTTTGTCTGCGCAAGCATGGCGTTTCCCGCAGCTCGCTCGCTAACTTGGCGTTCTCATTTGATCCCGCCATCCGGACCCTTGCTCTTGCGCTCGCGGAACCTCCCCGGTGTTCCCAAGGCCGGGCCGCAGAGCTGAACACCAGGACGCGACCCATCCTCTGCCAGTGGCGAGACCTCAGAAAAAGAGTTTCTAGCCGCCCCGAGAAACAACTTCCGGAGCAGGCTCAGGCTGCGGGCGCTCGCAACACATTTTGGAGGAGCTGTCCCCCACGAGCCACGCAAGTCCCGCGTGTCCTATTCTGGAGACGCATCGCACGACCTTTCCTGACGACGTGTGGCCCGTGAGCTCGCCAAGTCGGCAGGCCGGCAAGCAAGCAGAGCATCGACAAGGCTCGCAACCGGGAGCCGCGGGAGTTGCCTCGGCCACCTGCCTCTTTCGAAAGAAGAACTTTGTTTGCCCTGCCTGTCTTTGATTTCTGGCGGGTCGTGATGAGAAGGATGCTGACGCGTGCGAGCTCATCGGGAGCAAGACTCCACACCCGCGCTGGATCTTGGTAACGGAGGGGGCGGGCAGCATGCGATGTCCCGCCCCCCGCTCGGTGAGCTCGGCGCGAATGGTGGTATCGCCAAGACCATGGCCTCCCACTCCAGTGGGACAACTTGACAAGAGGCACCGAGGCTGCGCAGGGTGTCGGGATCCGGATCGAGAGCCGAGACGTTGATGAATAAGGTCTTCTCCTCTCGGCTCCTCTACACAGAGTCAGCGCCAGACATATTGCCCGCGTGTTTTGGTCAAGGAGTCAGTCAGCACAAGTGGCATCTACGGAGTATTGTGTACTGTGCCCTGTGTCAGCAGGTCTCGAGTGTGGTCCCGAGGTTGACGACGAGAGCGATGATCGTGCTCCTGAAACGTGAGTGAGGGAAATCGAACGCAGCACGGGTGTGGGGTGTCGTTCATTGCCGCCGGCAAGCATCCGGCAAGCATCCGGCAAGCATCCGGAAACCGGCTCGTCAACGGAAAAGAATCCACAACATGCGGTTTGCACTGGTGGGACGCGGCTCCGTTGACAGAAGAGATTGGCTGGCGAGGCGACGAGCCCCCGCCAGGATGTCTGGCGTCGAAAACATCAGGTGATAATGCTGCAAGCTCCTGCAGCTCAACCTTGGATCGAGCCGGGAGCCGTCTTGGGCTTGACGAAGAAACTTGTCAAGATCCTTCTCGAGGGCCAAATGTCCAAGGTAGCTGGCTGGTGAGATGGTTGAAGCTTTGTTAGTTTTTCCCCTTTGTCCGGCAACCTGGAAGATGAAGCCCTCCCTTCCTGTTCGACAACTCTCGAACATAGTTCGCCGACAATGGAATGTCACTTTCCGAACCCCGAGCCGCTCAGCCAACTGACAGGGCTGGGATCTTGTTCGGGGTTTTCCTCAGCTGCCTTTGTGCCTTTTGCCCGGCCCGGTTTCGATGCTGGCACTTTTTTGCCCAATTCGTGAATTTTGGAGATTTGGTGCGCGAAGTGGAGACTCCAGACAGGAAGTTTCATCAATCATGCAACGGCTTGGCAGAGGAACGAGCAGGGAGAATTGGTGGACCCCGGATCCATGCGAGCCATGCGCTGGGGTCTGCTCAACCAACCGGCACAGGCGAAAGCGCGGCACGGTGGAGAGTGGCAGCCGCAGCCTGCAGAAGGAAGAAGGAGGAACCAACAGGGGTGTCACTGACCACCCCGCCTCGACCGTTTCAAAGACAACACTGAGCTGTCCCATCGGTAACGTACCGCAGTCGAAAATTACAAATGAAGAACAGATGCAGCACAACGTCCCGGGAAAGGACGACGCGCACTCTGCGGCGGGAAGTTGCATTGTTTCGCCAGGACAGGCGCAACACACGCACTCGGTCTGTGCCTTTGGTGACGCCAATGAAATCGTGGGCGGCGAAGGGCTGAGGCCCAGGCCTGCTTGGCGCAGCTTCCCCCCCCCCCCCATCCGACGCACGTCAACAGAGAGGCAGGACAGGACAGGAGGGGCCGAAAAAGAAAATAAAAAACAAATGTCGAGGGATGATGGAAAAAGCGACGTCACCACGTCATTGCCTCCCTCCGCGTGAGCAGGCATCACCATCATCAGCCTTTCTGGCCCCGTATTTCTCTGCTCTCCTCCGTCCACCCACGCCGCCAACCCCTCCACGACCTCCATCATCGGGATGCGGCTCCAAGGTAGCGGACCGTCGCACGAGCGGGGCTGGATCGGAGGTGGGTGGTTGCATCCAATTTCCTTCCTTCGTCGTCGTGTTTCACGATCCAGCAAGAGAACGAGCTAGGAAGTCTCGTCGCCGACAAGAGATCACAGATGAAGCAGCCAGCCGCGGCTCCAGCGCTGCCCGTGAAGCACCCGCCGATCATGGACGGGATGCTGCACTGTCCTGGAACCACCACGCCATGTGGCGGCCACACGGGTTCTTTGACCGTCCCGATGGCGCAACCGCTGGCTGCCACTGCAAGACAATCTGACAAAGTCATCAGCCACGGCCGGGTTCGACACACCGTCTTCGGGTCGTTCCATTCTTTGAACTCGGGCTTCGGTTCAAACCGAGATGGCAGCACCCCAGAGTTGAGGATGACGCCATGGTTGAGAAGTCATGATGTCAACAAACACTTTATCACGACGACGGGCCAACAACCCCCCACAAAAGCTCCCCAAGCATCATGCCGCCTGGTCCCCCGAAGGCATTCGGGTTCGGTCCTTCCCTCACGCTACACCAAGTGAGACATGCTCAACGGGCGTACCTTGGGCCGAGACACGGCATCCTCGAGCTGTCAGAGCGCTCCTGTGAAACACAACGGTGCTTGCGTCGGGCGGGACGTGCCTCGAAACGACCTGTTGAACAACGGCCCGCGTCTGTCATCCACGCCCGAAACTGTGTGACGGACTCGTTCACCCTCGTCTCGCCCAGGAAACGGGCCACACACTTGCAGCGGCAGAGCTTTGTTGGCGGGAAGGCCATCCCTCTTGCAGTCGATATTCTGCAGTGCAACCCCAGAGACGGCCCAACTCGGTCGATGGAGCGTCAGGCGGAGGCGGTCGCCGAGGAGAGATTCCGATTCAATGGACACCGGCATCAAGTGGGGCCTCGGAGCCCCCCGATCTCATGAGCGGCCTGCTCGGCAGCCAAACAAGGGAGGCGGGACACGGCTCACACTGGACAGGTGCCGTCCGGAGCAGACCACCGGAAGCGGTAACACGTGTCCGGCTCTATCTTGTCGCTTCCACGAAGGTTTCTGCAGTGGGACACCGAAACAAAACACCATCGTTACCTCCACTCCTCTCCTTCTCTGACAGGCAGCGCTGGCGACGACAACAATCAAGCTGCCGTTGTGTCTTTTGCTTGGTGGAGTGCCCGGAAGGATTCTGCAACAGTTCTGCAACTGGGGCTAACCCAGAATCCTACCCTAGGAAGCAGCGATCACATGAATCTCGATCGAAAAACACTGGGCCGAGGAAACAGATTCGTTGAGAAGAGGCTGCGAGACGGCGTCTTTATCAGGAGGGCTGACCGTATTTGTTTCCAGGCGTTACATTAACCGGCGGTTGGTCAATTTGGGAATATCCGGGTTGAAAAGTGGGCTTTCACCAACAAACGATCTGATGGAGTTCAACGAGAAAAAGCTCTCCACCCTCCACCACGAATCGTTTGTCCTGTCGGATGATTTCCGATACCGAATTCTCAACCCGGTTCTGCTGGTTGGCCACCCTTGGAGAGAACCGAAGGCTGGGCTGGCGGAGCCGGCGGCCTTGTGTCCCACGTGTCTTCGGAACGCGCCTCGGCCGGCGTCTTTCCTTTCACCCTTCGAGACGATTGCTGCCACAAACAAGCCGCTTGTTGGGAACCCCTGGCCGTCTTGATAACTTGCTTGTGATGCAGGACATCACAAGAATCCCAACCGTCAGCCCGACCCAGTCCCACGTTCGCGCTAGTTTTGCGTTCCAGGGCACAAGACCGGCGAACACAGAGCCCGCTTTTGCCCAGTGATCGAGATGCAGGACCCGAGATCAACCAGATCCAAGATGCCAGCGGCCGGCGACGTTGCCGGGTGGCCCCGTGGAAATAAGCGCTAGACCTCCTTTGGGAACCTCTTCGCCGCCGTCCTTCCGAACCCGTTGAAGCCCCGTGGGTTCGTCAGTGGGTTTTTCATCAGGCGTTCCCTGCCTCGAAACCGCCCCCACCACCATCCAAAGTCCTTGCGTTCGCTCCACTGGCACACCAACGCAACGCTCCCCCCCCTTCGGCCCGGCACCTGCCGCAGCGCGAGACAAGGGTCCGGGAGACCGTAACCACCGTAACTATCCGTATTACGAGAAACTCGAGGGAGCGCTGCCGTTGACACTGTGCGGGCCTCTCAGGAACGAGGAACGGGAGACTTGAGGGGTCACAGTTGTGACCCAGCAAACACACTGCTGCAATCCTTCAATCTCGGCGCCATGGAAGCCTTCCTGTTCTCTCATGATCGGCATCTCGAGATGACTCGAGTTCTGAGACTTGCCGCTTGGTGGCGACAATGCGGATTGTGTTTCTGCAGCTTCGAAACGCCGGTGCCAAAGTCGTCATCCTGCACACCTTTCCTCCCTCATCAGAGCCGCTTAACGCCATGGCATATGCCGCCGAGGGAACGACAACAGCACCACGTGTCGCCGGCGATGGCTGGCTGGATTCCTTCCTTCCCAAGAAGAAGAATGAGTCTTGGGCTGTGCAACGACCACAACGGCAACGCAACAACAACCCCCCGATCTTACCCCTCCCCTCATCCTAAATCTCAAAAGCCATGTAGAAACCCGAGACTGATATCCCCCGAGTCAAAGTCAACCCTCCAACCAAAGTAAAGTCCACTCGAGGCGAGCCCTGAGACATAACCACTCTTCCCGAGCAACTGCTCTCTCCCCCTCGGGCCGAACCGTTTTTTTTTTCTCCGTATTGCTTTCTCCCCGTCCCAAGACAATGTCTGAGACCCCTGAGAGACACGGTTTGTGCTTCCGTAAAAGGAGTTGGTTATTTTCCAGGCGGGCCGCCTTGATGGTTGCACGGTGGTCGGCTACCTGCAGCGGAAGCACCCAGCGGCGTGTCTGTTTCTGCAATAATTTGCCTGCCGGCGGAAGGGCACGTTCGTTACCTAGGTAATCTTCTTTTTTGGTAGCGCCAGCGAGTGAGACAATGGTTTGTCAGCCGCCGGCATTTCATTCAAGACTTTCTTGAGCGCCGTGCTGGTGTGAGGTAGGACGGAAAAATCTCCGCGCGTTCTGTGTGCTCCGTCAGGGCGTGGGTGAGTGTTGTGGTTGGGGGAGGACGAAGAGTTGGTTGCTGGGTTTGTATTACCCGGCATATGTGCTGTGCGCCGCCGCTTCGATGCGGTCAGTGTTGGCTGTGTCGCCGCGGGGGTTTTGTGTTGCAGTGGTGAGTGGGGGGAGGTGATCAGTGAGTTCCTTCTGGTATTGATGGAGGGCCAAGAAGTGACTGCCGTGTTGGCATTGATGGGAAAGCAGACTAGTGATGTATCTGGGTTCTGATATGCTTCGCCATGTAATCGGTAACCGAGTTCTTGGAGTGAAAAGAGTTCGAGGGGCCTGGAAGAATCGCGCCGAACGCATCTGATCTGCAAACCCAAAGACAAGCCACAAATGGTATGCGCTTAATACCGAGTCAAAGACTGGTGAAGTGGGTGCTAGGTTTCTTTGCCCAGCATATTCTCAGGACACAAGTCACTTGGTTCTGATGGAATCCCTTGAAACTGATTGTACGGGAGAGTTTCTAGCTAAAGATCTGGCCAATGCGAACTTGGACATGAGCCTTCTATTTTTCAAACGACACAAATAGCGGAAGATCCTGGATTCTGTTTTGATCAAGAAGACGGTTCCAATGAGCTGCTGTCTGAACGTCGATGGCCATCCATGCTGCTCGCTCCTATGTGTTGGTGCTCGAGCAGACCACGAGAGGCTATGTTTTTAGTCCACTTAGTTTCGAAGCCGGTCAGAGGTGTCTGGCATGTTTGCCATGTTGCACTTGGAGTTCATCTTTGGTAGTTTGGATTATTGTACTCTATGAGAATCGTCCTGTCGAAGCGATATTGTTCTAGCTCGTTGGATGTTTGAACAGTGTCCAAGACATTGTATTCTTACTCGACAGGGCGCGTGGAGCGACCGTAGTACGTTGTTTCTCTTATACTTTTGTTCTCATTTCCTTGTTTTGTGTGCTTTTGTAGTGCCCGTGGATGCTCTGCTTAAAGCCCAAGGCAAGTAAGTAGCCAAATGGGAGGGCTTTTAGCCCCCCTCGAAACTACTTCCAGCTGAGGCACTATGTATTAGATGGATGCATATCTGCATAATAAAACTAGTATTCTTCCTTGCACCTGTCGCTTTATTGTGTCAGTCCTGTAAACCTTTCGTTTTCGCCACCACAAAGAGCGAAGTGGGAGGTGTTCTATGGTTTTGTGTCCGCTGTCTCTGTTCTCTCTTCGTTTGTTTATACTAGGTCTTCGTACAATTATTTACCATAAGAGAGTCGAGTTATGATTATCCAGGCTTAACTGCGAGCGCTTCTTACCTCCATTCTTGAGGTTTAGCACCAGCCCCTCGAACATTGTAGCTCTGTTACACAAACCTTCATGTTCGGTGCTACTTTCATAATGACCACGAAGCAACAAACTACACCACGTGCTGCACAGCTGACGTTTTGTAATACAAATGTCATCTATTATAGGGAGCCTCTATGGTACTACCAGTTCACTTTGGCTAGTCTTCCTCTTGTCATGCCCCCTCTTTCAGCATGATTTGCGAGGGTGTTCAGTCTGCTACAGGCAAAATTGCTCATTATTTCCGCAAGATCCCTGAGCCAGATTTGTTTGTAACTTTAGCGGTACTTGTAAATGGCAGCAGGGCCCCAATACTCGGCGTCTGTGAATATGCCCAAAGCCAGACGGGATCATCATGAAACTCACTGGCACGGTTGACTTTGAGGGCTGCGATCAACTCCTTGCCTCCTCAAATCTGACCAGGCTTTTCTCCGCAGTAAAGCAGACGGCATCACACCATGTCTGCCGTACAGTATATTGTTTAGTGATCAATACCGTGGGTAGGGTGTAGCTGCCGAGCATGCAAGGTTGCGGAGATATAGTGCACGGTACTTTCGGCGGCGGAGATGACCATGGGTCTTGTCGTCCGATCGGTTACTTCCGAAGGCGGCCACGCGTCGTCGGATCAAGACCCGATTCGATCTCCCAAGAACCCCATCAGCGTCCCTCGGCCGGGCGTGTAAGTCGGTCGTCGGGGCACAGTGGATCCACTCGGCAGCACCTCCGGGATGGCTCCACAGCGGGGAAATCTTTCCCGACTTCCAACCAACTGCGGGGACCACGGAACCTCGGCAACCCCGGCCACACCCCCTATTTCTCCGTCCCGTCCTTCACTCACACGGGCACGTCAGATCCCGCGAGATGAAATCCCACGCCTTGAACCCAGCAACCGACGCGGATTGGTCCGGCTGGTCCTCCATCCCCTGGACCGCCGTGACCGACCCTTCTGCCACCTCTTCAACCGCCTCTCCGTCTATCATCGGCTGGCGCAAGTCCGGCATCCCCTACCTCCCCTCCAGCAGCGGCAACTCCCTCCCTCTCCAAACCCTCGACGTCTGGATCCCCGCCACCTCCTCCACCGCCCCCTCCCCCTCCACCCCCCCTTCGCTCCCCGGCACCAACACCTGGCTTATCTACATCCACGGCGGCGCCTGGCGCGACCCTTTAATTACCGCCTCTTCCTTTACCCGAGCCGCCACCAATCTCCTCCTCCACCACCGCAGCAGCAGCAGCAGCAGTAGCAAACTTGCCGGCATAGCATCCATCAACTACCGCCTCTCGCCCCACCCCAACCACCCGCCCCCTCCCGGCGGCGACCCCTCCCGCGAGGCGAAGCATCCGGAGCATGTGGCGGATGTAGCGAGGGGCGTTGGGTTTTTGCAGCGCTTGGTGGGCAGCAGCACTACCACCACCAGCAGCACCATTGAGGAAAGGAAGTGGGTGCTTACAGGCCACTCATGCGGCGCAACCCTCGCATTCCAAGCCGTCATGGCTCCGGACACACGCTGGAGTCTGTCCGCGGCCGAGCATGCGTTGGTAGTGAAGCCGGCGGCTGTGGTGGGGTTTAATGGGCTGTATGATCTGGCGGGGTTTATCAGCGCGCCTCCGGAGGGGTATGAGCACCTGCGGGATGCGTACAGGGAGTTTGTGACGGGGGCGTTTGGGCCGGCGGGGGAGGGGGAGAAGGGGTGGAGGGAGGCGTGTCCTGCTACGGCGGAGGGGTGGGTTGGGGAGTGGACTGGGGAGGGAGGGGATGGGGAGGGGAAGAAGGTGGCGGTGCTAGTGCAAAGCAGAGAGGATACGCTCGTGCCGTATGACCAGTTGGAGGCTTTGAAGGCGTGTTTGGAGCGGTCAGAGGAGGTGAGGGATGGAAGGGTGGAGGTGAGGGTCCGTGAGGCGGGCGGGGACCATAACGGGGTTTGGGAGGATGGGTCGCGGATGGCTGAGATCTTGTGGGAGGTTGTGGAAAGTTTGTGAGATGGCAGTCTCATCGTGGATGGAATGCCCCTCCAACTTGCAGAAGGGTTGGAGGACAAGGAAAATGTAAACAAATACCGGTGGATTGGTCGAGTTAAATGGTTGCTGAAAGCATCCACTGACTAGTAGGAAGGGGACCAGCACTTGTCCGAGCACTTGCCGTAGGTGTGCCTCAATTCTTACAGTGTGCCTTTCTGGGGTGCTCGTGCCATTTACGACCGCTACATAAACGAATCTTGGCCTATCACAACCCTTCTTTCTAATACAGCATGTTCTAGCACTCTATCGCGCTTGGTTAATGATGGCACGCTTTGGGCAGGTCCAGCGGAGCTTTTTTTTTGTGTTTGAAGTACACCCAGGGCCCCCATAACTTTCCTCGTTTCCTCGTTTCCTCGTTTCCTCGTTTCCTCGTTTCCTCCCTTCATCCTTTGGGGGGGGGGGGGGGGGGGGGGGGGGGGGGGGGGGGGGGGGGGGGGGGGGGGGGGGGGGGGGGGGGGGGGGGGGGGGGGGGGGGGGGGGGGG